>JAWZSP010000001.1:6600000-6750273 GCA_034401135.1 Volutella citrinella | reverse complement strand
TCGGTGTTGCCTAACCTAACCCTAACCCTAACCCTAACCCTAACCCTAACCCTAACCCTAACCCTAACCCTAACCCTAACCCTAACCCTAACCCTAACCCTAACCCTAACCCTAACCCTAACCCTAACCCTAACCCTAACCCTTGCGACGCAAACTCGCTTACTGTCGTGAACGCTTTCCACGGAACCCTAAACCACCCTGTTAAGCCTAACTCCAACCCCGAACGTGCCGCCGGCGCGCCCTCCTTCTTCAGCGGTTAGCGGTTAGTTTAGACTCGGTACCACACCCTTCTTAACACCTCAACCCTAGCTCTTCAACTTTTACTGCCGCCAGCGCCCTTACACACCTCAGAGGTTAGCCCTCTTTAACTCCTCTCTCCTTACCCTCCTCTGCCCTTTCCACCTCACTCTCTAGTCTTACTACCACTCCCACCCCTTCACTTCTCCTGTCCGTCCAAAAGTCGACGTCGCTGTCTAAAACACCCCAGTGCCACCTACTTTAACACCCTACTTCTCTCTTAGCTCCTTGTCTCTACCCCCGTCCTGTTTCTACCACTCTTCAACCCCCCCTGCACAACTCTACTAGCACTCTTCACTCTCTTCCACAACACTAAGCACCCTACGCCTCTGCTCACTGCTCTTCTACAGCTTGTACCGCTGTACACGTTAGGGTTCAACAGGCCAGGCGGTAGGTTGGGGTAGACGCAACCAGCCTGCTACCTACAGTTAGTCTCCTTGTCCTTAACCCTTACCGCGGCTGCTTACCTCACTCTACACTCCTCAGCCTTGTAGCTCTACTTGCCGTCGCAGTTGCAGTCGTTGTTGTAGTTATAGTCGTAGTCGTAGTTGTAGTCGTAGTCGTAGTTGTAGTCGTAGTCGTAGTTGTAGTTGTAGTCGTAGTTATAGTTGTAGTCGTAGTCGTAGTCGTAGTTGTAGTCGTAGTCGTAGTCGTAGGTAGGGTTGGGGTTGTAGTTGTAGTGGCCCCCCTGGGGGCTGCTCTAGGGTTAGGGTCACCTCCTTGCCTTCAGCCTGCCCGTACCGTCACCCGTAGGATTAGATGTACGGTTGGGCGTAGGACCTGCCAGTCCAGCTCGGTCTCGCTAGCGTGTGCGTCACCCCATGCCGTAACAGTGCCTTAACGTACCCCCGGTGCCGTCGCAATAACTCCTTGTTGTAGATAAATTGAAACACCTTTCCCTTTTCTTGTCCGTAACCCTACGTCGGCTGTCCGGAACGCACGGTGACATTAGACCTTACTAGAAACAAGGCAGTGCCTTCTTTTAACCCTACACTACTGACCTCCGGCATAACAACGGCTCCGCCAACGAGAGGCCCTCACTGTTGACCGTCCTTGACACTCGGTGTAGGGTTAGGGTTACCTGTGAACCCTACCCTAGACCAAGACACCGAACACATTATCGCGCCGTCTATAGCTCTGCCCCTTGTCGGCAAGTATTTACCCAGCCAAATAACGCAAAGATACGCAAGATTAAACTCATTCAACACCTTGTAACTCGTCATCGTCTTTCCGTCCTCTATTTCTCCGATTAGACACTTGTCGAGGCTCTCTAGTACCTCTTGAAGGAAAGCGTCTTTGAGTCCATTTACGACGCCCGCCTACTCTTTCCCGAGCTGTTTCACTCGTCTCCATCCGAACCAAGAGTGACCTGCGCCGAGTCTCCTCCTCCTACCACCTTACGCTCCTTAGCTATGGACTAGCTGCTCGCTTCTTTCCAGAGGTGCTCCGCCCTTTTCCCCACTGCGCGTGTACCCTAGATCAACTCACTCTCAGTGCCCTAAGCACCGGCCAATACTCCGACCTCACCCTCATCTCGACCGCTAAGTCTTACACAGCCCATCGCCTTCTCATTCATCAGAGGGCTCCAGTCATAGCAAGCGCCATCAGCCGTCGAGATATCACTCGAAACGACCTACACAATGCAGCAAGAGACTACTTTAACTTCATTGATGATAGCCCTCAACCAGTCGACTGCCTCTTGGCCAGCCTGTCTGCGTTTTCGTTGAATTTGCGCAATACATGCCAGAACAGGACTTCGATGCCAACACTGTTCAAGGTCTTCACCAGCTCATCGAGTTTCTCGAGATGAGATTTGTCTCGGAACCATATTAATGCGAGACTAGGCGAACAGCTAGCACTTATAACCCTAACCAGCCAAGTTTTTTAACCCCCCTTCCTAATTTCCTCGCCAACTATTATGTAAAAGCTCTATTAGCCAGCTCGTCTGCCTCTTTATTATAATAGCGTCTTACATGCCAGAACAGTACTTCGACGCCAATACTCCCTAAGTCCTTCACTAGCCCCTCGAGTTTCCGAAATAATTCCATATTAGCAACAGGGGTCCCCTTTGCAGTCCGGTAACCATTGGCCTGCCACTTAAAGATCCACTCCGTCATACCCTTGACCAAGTACTCTGAGTCTGCCTTGATAACCACTTGAGAAAGTGATTCATCGGAGAGCCTGTTCCTCTGGATGTTGAGAGCCTGTTCAAGACCAAGCACTCCAGCCTCTAACTCGGCAATCTGATTCGTGGCTGGGTTGCTTTGTAGTAGGCGGCTCTGGTTGTATGCTGATGCCGCGCCGACAAACACACCCACCGCCGCTCGTGCGAGTGGTGTCCCATTGCCCTTGCAAGCGCCGTCGACGGCAATCACGATGCTGTCTAAGTGCGACGTTCGACAATCACAAACCCCACAAGGGCTTGCATTATCGCATGCCACGTTGACCCAAAGCTTATCGTCACAGATTTCCACGTCGTCAGGTGTTACGTCCTCTCCAAATAGAGCAGCAACATCAAACAGTCGACTCTGCTGCCCCTTCCGTGACTGCGGTTTGCGGTGTGCCTTTCGCATAAGGAACCAGCCGATGTAGAGCAAAGGTAATTAGGGAAAAAATGACATGAAGAGCGATTGACGAGCGGAAGGAACCCTTACTAAAGGGTGCGCTGGGCTGTGTGCAACAAGCAAAATGCAAAGTGGCCACTTTCGGTGAAAAGGCGGGGTGATACAGAAAGAACAAAAGAGTCATACAGGCGGGGTTGGCTGAATAAGGCCGGCCGAACAAGGCTGGCCAATAAGGCTGCCCAACGAGGCTGCCCAACGAGGTTGCCCAACTAGGCTGCCCAACATGCAGCAGCTGACATATGACCTACTGATGCATTACCACAATAAACGATTATATATGCCACTAAGGGCACGAAGACCGGGTTTTAGATAGTTCCAACTACTGTATAACCAGTTCATTATGTCTCTCTATAGCCTAAATTTGCTGTGAAAGCGGCAAGCCGCAGGACAGCCTGATAGTACTATAGAACTGTAGCTTCATTGCTATGTGGTAAAAAGGTAGGATTAAGGTAGCCCTAATATATACTTTTCAGCCATCCAGTATCATTATAGTGCTTACATTATGGAAAAAAACAGCAGTAACTTGAACCACTACCTTCCCATTCCTCCTCCTACTCCCTCCTCCTCCTCTGGGGTTCGTACACCAGGCTCGCTTAAAAGGTCCACCGGACCCAAGTCTCCGAGCCCCAAGCAGGAATAGCCCACCAGGTTCATTTTCTTAACGCTCACAACAAGTCGCTCCCCTACAAGAGCAGCATGTTCGTCGCGTTTGGCAATATACATAGCCAGCGCAGCACGCTCGTCCTTGTTTAAAACCGCCAGCTCCTCCTGAATCCTTAGCAGCCTATCCTCTAAATCCGACTTCTTATCACTAATTTTCGATAGCTCATTATCCAGCTTCGACTCTAACGTGCGTGTGTTCTCGACAATGGATGTGAACGCCATCTGAGTTTCATCATACAGCCTCTTGATCACATCGGCGTGCTGTGCCCCGGTATCGAGCAGCTCGGAAAAAGCATGGGCCGTGGATAGGAGAGCTTGCAGATTCCTGGAGGACATAGGAACACGCCCCTCCGCAGTAGGTTGGATTCTGGCCACTGACTGGAGTAGTCCTTCCAGCGTCCTCTGATCAGTGTTGCCTCTTGCAGTAAGATAGGTGAGGTCTTCCCGGAATTCATCCACCCATTGACTAAGTTGGACCAACTCGGCGCACTTCCACCCACGTGCCTGTAACGTTTCTTGCATATTTTCTTGTGCAAAAGCATAGCAGAGGTTTTCCAGAGCCGCCTGCAGCCTGCACATAATTGCATGCTGTGCTGGGTATGAGAGATCTGTAAGAAAATGAGTCGGCAATAAGGGTTCTCCTAATAATGCTGGTCAGGTATTTTAAATCGATGTAAAGACGGGTACCGCTTACCTGAACTTGAGTTTTCCATCTCCTGCGTACCCAGCAGCCCTAGTTCTGCTGCTTTCTCAGAATCTCGAAATGCACCATTGAGAATCAGCTGCTTAGCCTTTGCAATGATAAGATCCTCGTCGAAGCGATCCATTAATTGGATACATTCTTGGCCTTGACACCTCTGGATCCTGTTCTTGATAAAGTTTCTTTCCTTTGCGCGTTGCGGCTTGGTGTTCTTAAAGACGCTTTTTAGAGCGTGATAGACATCTTGGTCACTTGGACCCGTTGAATGAGGCTCGGTCAATTCATCGCGAGTGAGGCATGTCGCACAGATCAGTAGCGTCTGTTGAGCGTCCTCCGGACCGCATCGAGAACATGGAGCCAGTGCAGCCCCCGTTGTTGCTGGTAGATTCGACTCCGATGTATTCATTCTCACCGTCAAGACTTCGGGCTTTTATATTTCGTACGCGACCTGATGACTGTTGATGTAAAGAGGAAGAGAAGAGTGAGGCGGTGGTGGATACTGCGGGGTATTTGTGATGCCACGTCAACCAACTGCACTGATTATTGGCTGTCTCGCCACGCACCTAGCCAACGACGTACACTCCCTGTAGATACAGCAATCAAATCCTCTTGTGGGGTATACGGGCCTCGCCATATGACATAGAGCTGTAACTTCATATATATGCGCAACCTTCTGTAAATATGATCCTCATCGTGCTCATCGTGTGTCTACAGAGCAGGGCGTAGGGCCAACTTCGAATCCGCATCAATACTATTCCGAGACATGTTCCACTGACCGCCGCCCTTGAACTCTTGCCCCCCTAATCGTCTCGCCCCTCATGCCATCCCTTCTGTTTTTACTCTCCCTACATACCCTTGACACACTCTTTTATGCCATTTAACCTCGAGCAAAAAGTTCAAACCCAATCATGACGGAGAAGAATGCTATGGATGTCGATATACTAGCCACGATCGATCTGCTTAAGAAGCAGCTCAACTTCTGCGATGAGCACGCTAGTATACGGGCTGCCAACGCTCTTACGGACACCCAAACTGAGATAGGCCACCTAGCCTCTAGACGACATCGAGGATAAGCCCTAAAGGCTTTAGGCACACTTGACAAATGTGTGATTATTATCGGCCAGATAAATGATATCTAGCCTGAATCTACGCTACTCTTTGATATGAGGTTTCTATGGACATGCTCTCGCTATACGTATACGAACCCCGCGTTTGCATTCAGGCGTTTCTTTTCTTTTCTTCCCGTTCCTGCTTGACTTGCTTCCTTAGCCGTTTCTGCGGCCGCCACGAGCCCGTGCTGTCCATAGTCTGTATGGTGAAGGCTGTCCCCTCGGTCCCGTCCGATGTATTAGAGGCATCTTCATCCTCCTCCTCTAATAGCTTCTCTAACACCAATCGACGCTGTTCTCGAATTTCTTCCAAACAAATAGATCCTTGTGAAAATCCGGTAGATCCAGCTCGAGATACCGTTGACTCGCTTGCCACGGCCACCGAGTGGCGAGACGGGAAGGATGCCGTGGGGGAAGACGTGTAGACTGCTTGGCTGGACCGCGCCATGCTGATCTTACGCTGCCGCCTAGCCTGATCTGCCTCCAGCGTCTTGTTGAATACAGCCTCAAGCTCGTCCAGAGTCTTCTTGCGTATGGCGCTGACCAGACGAAGCTGCGGCGGTCGGCCACCTTCGACGACGGGAAACAAGCTGCCATTGTTGTACGGCTCTACAGCACGACCCAGCCGCAATGCGTCTATATGCACTGTCTGATTCGAGCTCAAAAGCAAGTCGCGCGTCGACCAATGAAACTGGCTGTTTGTGTTGTCCTCGTCGTCTTTCCAACCTGAACCGCCAAATCGCTGGCGGCATAAAGGTGCCAGTACCCGTGAAAGGCTGCTTTGTACAGAGATGCGCACGTCTGGGTCCTCGAGCTTACGCGGTGCTACGGTAGGATTGGGAAAACCCAGAGACGTGCTAGTCGGCTCGATATAGATGATCGATGCCCACATCAGCCGCCGCTTCAAGTCCTTCTGCTTATTTTCCTTCGTGGTGCCGATAAGCTCTGTAGATGATGGCCAAGGCAAGATCCAGTGAGTGAGGAAGACTAATCGACTGAGGTCCTTATACCATCGTTGGGCCTCTACGAGACCAAAGTAGAATGTGATAAGTTCGATACTGCGCCGTGCTGCAATCCGAAAAGGGAGTGAATACCACCCTTTCCGCTCTCCTAGGGCTGTATGCGAACTGCTGTGGGAGAACAGATCGTGAAACAAGTCCATCACCTCCGTCGATCGTAGCTTATTCCCGGTAATCAAGTGAGGCCAAGTGTGGCTGGTATCGCTCATCCGGTCATGGAATAGATCACAGAGTCCATCGTAGCAAAGGTTGGGCGCATCGGAGTCGGGATAGCGACTGGCGGCCTCATCTGTGACGTCGGAGCCCGTCTTCCATTTTGTGCTCTTAAGGGCCACGCGCCAGACATCGCGTTGGAAGAGCTCGATAACGGTCGAATGGAGATACTCGAGCCATACCCTTTTAGCTGCCGCGTTCTCCATTACCTGGAATCGGCCGACCCAGCTCTGGGCCTGCCACATACGTACGTGGACATCCCGGATGTCCTTGAGCACTTGCCACTGCCGTTTGTAGTCCTGACGGAGCAGATCGTTTCCGACGGCCAGTCGATCCCCCACTTCCGAGTGGAATCGCCAGATGTTCCAGTCAAACTTCCCCGGCAGCCACCAGCCAAATCCATGCAGCTTCGAGGTTTTGCCCAGACCCAGACCTTCCCGCTGCGTCTTTGTCTCTTCGGTGCCCCCCTCTTGCGTACGAGTGCGCCGTGTTGACTCCCACCTGTCGCTCCACAGCACACTCTCACTGCCGATCAATGACGAGTCGTAGCTGAAGCGAAGTCCGCGGAGCGCCACGGCCATGGTGATCGTCTCGGGAAGTGAGTACTTTAACCCTGTCTGGGACTTGATGTGCTCGAACAGGAAGCAATACCGATTAACGCTCGCTCGAAGAAATCGTGCCATGGTAGCAGACGGTATTGAGAAGAAGGGCCTGTCCACGATGCCCTCGGACCCCAGACCCTCGGGTTGTTCTAGTGGCGGGTCCGCTCGGAACAGTTCTGTGATACGCCGCAGCAGTGCGAGAGACACCCTGTCCTCCGACCGGATGCCGTACGTGAACTGATGCTCGGGTAGCTCTTGGATCGGCGGGTCATCTGCGCAGGTCGGGATGTTCCGATGGATGCGTAGCTTGCTGAGTCGGTATGCGCATTGCACCCGCGACTGGTGTGCGTGGATCCCTTTCGTCGAGTTATTCTGGTCGCGGAGATACGACGGGTCAAGCGACATGCTCTCTGTGTGCCTGTTCTGGAAGGGATACTGCTTGGCCGCGTCGAACGGCACCTTGATGAGGTCGTAGAACTGACTATACACGAGCCCGTTCTCCATCTCCCAGCTCCCCGGTCGCGGCGTTACCGTCATGCCCCAAGCGTCGCGGAGCGTCACAAAGGGATACGTCGTCCTCGTGATTGGGGCTTTGCGGCCCTTGACATCCTCGCTGATGCACCGCCGGTCCTGTATACGGCTCCACTGCAGGCGCCGCCGCCATGCCTTGTCCAAGCAGCATCGCCGCCATAGCAAGACCCTGCCCTGCGGACCCTTCTCTGCCGGCGTGCACTGGCGCCCGATGTCGATATAGGTTGATTCTGGCTTGAGGTATGTCTCGTCCACGGCCTGGACCCAGTGCCGCTGCCACTTCTCCAGCATTACATCTAACCTCGGCTGCATCCAGGCCAGCTTGGTGTTCTTTGCGGCCATGTACAGCCGCACACCCTCAAACTCACTGTAGGCCGCCGCCCTATACTGGATCCCGCACCACAGAGCGTCGAGGTATTGCGGCTGCAGGGTGATATAGAAGTGCTTGCGCCGTGCCCCCGAGTTCCCGGCACCCGGCTGGCTCCTCTTCTTGCCGGCTGCCCCGAAATCGTCTTCCATCTCGGCCTGCTCTGCTGGCTTCACCTCGCCTGCTGCAAGTGCTTCCCGAGGTGCGCTGCTGTCTGACGTAGCGATCGCGTGCGTCTTGGGGATGTACTGGAGGATGTTGTTGTCGTCGATCGCGGCCTGCATAGCCGGCATCACCACCTCCTCGTACCAGCACACAAAGACGTCTCGGCGGATCGCCGTCTGGCTGTACGGCTCCGTTACGGGCGTTCGGAATAGCGCGGGGAAGAAGACCCAGATGAAGGTGTCGACGAGGCCGACCACGCGCCCGAAGCAGTAGTTTGGTATGTTGTGCAGGGGCTGCGCCTTAATACCGTCGGGTCCCTGCACCGACTCCGGCACCGGGATGCTGAGGTGCACGTTCTCGACCAGGTTCAGTACAACGTGCGGCTGTGTATACCACTGGATCCCCATCTGCGCGACCGCGAGCGACACGGGGAAGCTGCAGAGGCTGTCGACATCGTACGTCGACTGTATAGCGCTCTGCTCGCCCTGCTGCTCGCCGTAGTGCGAGTGCATGCACAGATAGGGCGGCGACGGCTCATGGTCTGTAAGCCCCTCCATGGCTGCCTTACAGGAGCTGCTATGCCGTGTCGGTGCCGTCCCCAGCGTTGCGTTGCGGTACCCTGGCCGTAAGAGGTCTTGTGCTGGGTCGAGGACGACTGGCAACCGATCCTCACGCCCATTGCTGTTAGATACCCGACCCTCGAGCCTCTTGGCTACATCAAGCAGCGATGCGCAGCTCGGTTCCGCCCCGAGTGCCTCCGTGGCCTTGTTCAACTGCGACTGGTGGCCGTCTTCATGCTCCCGGCGCGTGCAGCCTACCTCGCCGGTCCACTCTCGGAATAAGAGTACAGCAGGATCTTCCGGCATTGGCTCCTCCACCGCCTCGCTTCTTCGTTCTGTTATACTCGGGCTGGTCGCGTTGGAGCTGACGATTGTGTTGAGCCTGGCTGCGCCCGGTTCGACCGTAGGGCTGATGATCCCAGACACGCTCAACGTCTCTCTACCTTGATGATGATCCCGGGCCATGGTAGCCGCGGCGGTGGGCGAGCTTTGGGAGGGCTTTATCCAGGCATCAAGCGTATGGGACCCCGACCGCCGACCTGACGACGACGGCGGCTGCTCGGTCTGCTGGCGGGACTGCCGAGGCGTTTGCGTGCCTGCACTCGCCCCCGAACGCGCTGTTCCTTGAGCCGAAGGCGCCGACTGCGGGCTCCAGCCCAGTACTGGGTCACTCAATGCACCCACACTACTGCTGGAGGCCTGGGACCGATTGCCTCCGTCTATGTGCATAGGGTCAGCCTGTGGGGACCTTTCTTATATAAGCACGATGCTTAACCAACCCGAACGTGATCCATTGTGTGGACTGATAAGCAGTTGATCAACCGTATCGGTTAGTGACCGCAGCTCCTCGTCTCGAGTATTGTTTTGGTCGGCATTCGCCTGGCTTTCCAGCACGACGGCATCTGCTGCATCGCCGCCTTTAGACACGATCTCGAGTTGGGTACGAGAGTTCTCGAAAAGGCGATTGCGATCTTGACTGTCGTCTTGTGTCGATTGGATCGCCCTTGTATTCTCGACCGGGTTCCAGACGGGTCGACCATGCTGCAGCGCGTCTTGCTGGTCGCGAGGTGGTTCTGCCACGGGCCGAGGGGAGGGCGGCTCTTCAGCCGGCACAGGGATCGAGATATTCGGTTCTATATGCAGACCGATGACTGGATCAGTGGTAGACGGCAGTGCTGGTAGGTGAGGCGCGTTGTGGTGAATGCCTGCGCGCGTCTCGGTCGGCGCGATGGCTCGTGCTTGTTGCTGGTGATAGTGACGATAGGATCGCGCTCTCTCGAGTGCGCGTCGTCGTTCTGCTCGCTGTTCTTCGGTTAAATCTAATTTTGGTCTACCTCGGCGCCTAGGTATAGAAGGGATTGTAGCGTGAGCCGGCATAATAATAGGTCTTTATTAAAAAGCTCTGTTTGTTTTACGTTGTTTGGGTATGCCCAGGTCGAGTTGTTATTGCGTGAGACCACCGGCCCAGTCTCAGGGCCAATGGTGATTTTTGCGTGAGACCCACCGGCCCAGTCGCAGGGCCAATGGTGATTTTTGCGTGAGACCCACCGGCCCAGTCTCAGGGCCAATGATGTTTTTGCGTGAGACCCACTAATACCCTACGATCTTTAAAAATCGATAACTAATTAGCAAAAATAGATATGAAAAAAAGGGAAGAGGTAGAAATTAAGAAATAAATCAGTTTAAATCGCTATAAGGTTTATTTTCTATTTTTCAAAAAAAGTGTACCCCTCGATTTCCTAAGGTCGGCCTAACCCTGACCTGGGTTTCCACACTTAACTTGGATCCCAGACCCTCGGGTTGTTCTAGTAGCAGGTCTACTTAGAACAGTTTTATAATACGCTGCAGTAATATAAGAGACATTCTATCCTCCAACCGGATACTATATATAAACTGATACTCAGGTAGCTTTTAGATCAGCAGGTTATTTGCATAAGTTAGGATATTTTAATAAATGTATAGCTTGCTAAGTTAATATATATATTACACCTACAACTAGTATATATAGATCCTTTTTATTAAGTTATTCTAGTTATAAAGATATAATAGGTTAAGCGATATACTCTCTATATACCTGTTTTAGAAGGGATACTGCTTAGCTACGTTAAATAGCACCTTAATAAGGTTATAAAACTAACTATATACAAGCCTGTTCTCTATCTCCTAGCTCCCTAGCCGCAGTATTACTATCATACCCTGAGCATTGCAAAGCGTTATAAAAGGATATATTATCCTTATAATTAAAGCTTTATAGCCTTTAACATCCTTGCTAATACACTGCCAGTCCTATATATAGCTCTACTATAGGCACTGCTGCTATACTTTATCTAAGCAGCATCGCTATTATAGCAAGACCTTGCCCTGCAGACCCTTCTTTACTAGTGTATACTAGCGCCTGATATTAATATAAGTTGATTCTAGCTTAAGGTATATCTTATCCATAGCCTAGACCTAGTACTACTACTACTTCTTTAGTATTATATCTAACCTTAGCTATATCTAGGCTAGCTTAGTATTCTTTATAGCTATATATAGCTGTATACCTTTAAACTTACTATAGGCCGCTGCCCTATACTAGATCCTGTATTATAAAGTATTAAGGTATTATAACTACAGGGTGATATATAAGTACTTATACTATGCCCCTAAGTTCCTAGCACCTAGCTGGCTCCTCTTCTTACCAGCTACCCTAAAATTATCTTCTATCTCAGCCTACTCTACTAGCTTTACCTTGCCTACTATAAGTACTTCCTAAGGTGCGCTGCTATCTAATATAGTAATTGCGTATATCTTAGGGATATACTAAAGGATATTATTATTATTAATCGCAGCCTATATAGCTAGTATTACTACCTTTTTATACTAGTATATAAAAACATCTTAGCAGATCGCTGTCTAGCTATATAGCTCTATTATAAGTATTCAGAATAGGGTAGGGAAGAAGACCTAGATAAAGGTATTAACAAGGCTGACTATGCGCCTGAAGTAGTAATTTAATATATTATATAGAGGCTACGCCTTAATACTATTAGGTCCCTGCACTGACTCTAGTACTAGGATACTAAGGTGCATATTCTTAACTAAGTTTAGTATAATATATAGCTATATATACTACTAGATCCCTATTTATATAACCGCGAGCGATATAAAGAAGCTGCAGAGGCTGTTAATATTATATGTTAACTATATAGCACTCTGCTCGCCCTGCTACTCGCTATAATATAAGTGTATATATAGATAGGGCAGCGACAGCTTATTATCTATAAGCCCCTCTATAACTGCTTTATAAGAGCTGTTATACTATATTAGTACTGTCCTAAGTATTGTATTACAGTACCCTGGCTATAAGAGGTCTTATACTAGGTCAAGGATGACTAGTAACTAATCCTTATGCCTATTACTATTAGATACTTAACCCTTAAGCCTCTTAACTATATTAAGCAGTAATATGCAGCTCAGTTCTACCCTGAGTACCTCTATAGCCTTATTTAACTGCGACTAGTGGCTGTCTTTATACTCTTAGTACGTGCAGCTTACCTTACTAGTCCACTCTTAGAATAAGAATATAATAAGATCTTTTAGTATTAGCTTTTCTACTACCTTACTTCTTTATTCTATTATACTTAGGCTGGTTATATTAAAGCTAATAATTATATTAAGCCTAGCTATGCCTAGTTTAACTATAGGGCTAATAATCCTAGACATACTTAATATCTCTCTACCTTAATAATAATCCTAGGCTATAGTAGCTATAGTAGTAAGCGAGTTTTAAGAAGGCTTTATCTAGGTATTAAGTATATAGGACCCTGACTGCTAACCTAATAATAATAGCAGCTACTTAGTCTACTAGCAGGACTGCTAAGGTATTTATATACCTATACTTGCCCCTAAATGCGCTATTCCTTAAGCTAAAAGCACTAACTATAAGCTCTAGCCTAATACTAGGTTACTTAATATACTTATACTATTACTAAAAGCCTAGGACTGATTGCCTCTATTTATATACATAGAGTCAGCTTGTAAGGACCTTTCTTATATAAGTATAATACTTAACCAACCTAAATATGATCTATTATATAGACTGATAAGCAGTTAATTAACTATATTAATTAGTAACTACAGCTCCTTATCTTAAGTATTATTTTAATTAGTATTTGCCTGGCTTTTTAATATAATAGTATCTATTATATTACTACCTTTAGACACGATCTTAAGTTAGGTATAAAAGTTCTTAAAAAGGCAATTACAATCTTAACTATCGTTTTATATTAATTAGATCGCCTTTATATTCTCAACCAGGTTCTAGATAAATTGACTATACTATAGTGCGTCTTACTAATCGTAAGGTAGTTCTGCTATAAGCTAAGGGGAGGGCGGCTTTTTAGCTAGTATAGGGATTAAGATATTTAGATCTATATACAGGCTGATAAATAAGTTAGTAGTGCCTAGGAGTGCTAACAGGTAAGGCACATAGTATTAGAATATATTTAACTTAAATATGCCTGCGCGCAGCTTAATTACTAAGGATGCATTATAATGCTATTAATAGAAACACTATATATATACTTTAATCTAGGCATACTATTACTTAAGGTATTCCTATTTAGTTAGATTAAGCCTTAGCTAACTGCTTATATTTCTAGGGGCTGGGGCCATATTATAAGTAAATAAATACTATAGATAACAGAGAATAATATTATAAGGTAGTTTAAATAATAGATCTATTTAAGAGGGTTTTGCATTAGGTACTAGTCCCAATTAAGGTTTTGTGTTAACACTAGTCCTAATTAGGGTTTTATATTAATCCCCTAACCTGAGGTCTATAATTAAAACTTAATAACTAATTAATAAAAATAGATATAAAGAAAAGGGAAGAGGTAGAACTTAAGAAATAAATCATTTTAAATCGCTATAAGGTTTATTTTCTGTTTTTTAAAAAAAAGTGTACCCCTCGATTTCCCAAGGTCGGCCTAACCCCGACCTGGGTTTCCACACTTAATTCTTAACTTTTTATTTTTAATTAATTATTTAGTTAAAGTAAAAGATCATTTAGAAGCTAAGAAAGAAGTAACTAAAAGTGAAATTCTTAAGATCTAGTATTAAATAAATAAGTATCTAAGTTATTTAATATATATTTATTATTAAAAGCATCTATTTTATAATAAGGGTTTAGTAATATTAAAGTATAATCTCTAGTTTATTAAAGAGTTAAAAGTTACTAAATAAGAGGAGGTTCGGGCTATAGTAGATATTCAGTCTATTAGAGCTATAAATATTATTAATTAGTCTTTTATAAGGTTAGTTAATCCTTCTCTTCTTATTATAAAAACTCTTTTAATTTCTTTAAGTAGTAAGTAAGGTTTTCTAAAAGTTTCTATATATTTTTAGATTCTAGCTAGTCTTTTTATTTAATTTAGTATTTTATAATACTATTTATCCTTTTTTAATTAATAATTTTTTCTACTACCTATTTTATATCTAAGAGTATTTTAGCTATTAGTACTAATTTTATAATACTAATTATTATTTAAACTTATATTATATCTTTAGCTGATTTTAGTAATAAAATATAAAAAATTAGGTATATATAGATAGTCTTAAGTAAGTCGAGTTTATAATTATTTTCTAAGATTTGTTTTTTAACTTTAAAAAGTCTAATAAACTTATAGTCTAATTTTTTATTTTATTATTTTATTATAAAATTTTTTATAAATAGGTAGACTATATTTCTTTTTATAAAAGTTAATCTTATTAATCTTTTCTTATTATAGTATTTTATTATTTAGTTATAAATATACTTAAGTTTAGTTCTTATTTTTTAATATATTACTTTAAGTTAGTTAGATTTAATTATTACTTTAATATTTTATAATTTATTATATACTTCTTTATATATATCTAGGTTATAATTATAAAGTGCTATAATAAGTATTATTTTAATATTACTATAATATAATAAGTTATATAATAATTATATTATTAGTAATAATTCTACTTAGTTATTTTATATATAGTTAATATAATATCTAAGATATTATTTTATCTCTTAATTAAGTTATTCTATTTATCTATCTACTTATACTTTAAAAGTTATAATAAGTTTATAATTAAGTCTTATTATATTTATAAAGCTCTAGTTAAATTTTAATATAAATACTAGTCTTCTATTTAAAATAACTTTTATTAATAGTTTATATACTATAATAATATTCTTATTAAATATAAATACTAATTACTTTAAGTCTATATCTTTTTTATAAAGGATATAATATATAAATTTAATAAGTTAGTCTATTATTATATATATATTATTAAAGTATATACTAGTAATAGAGTTAAGTAATAGTAATAGTTTAATAATAAAGTCTATTATAATTAAGTATTATAATTACTTACTAACTAATAGTAGTTATAGTTTTTTATAAAGTATATACTTAAGTAACTTAGTCTTTTTATATAAGTTATACTATTTAAAGATATTTTTAACCTTTTACTTTATCTTTAAGAAAGTATAGTTCTATTATAGTTATTCTATTATCTTTTTAATACCTTAATATCTATATAAGAAGTACTTATATACTTTTTTAATAAGCGCACTCTGTATTTCAAGTATATATACTTATTATACTTTATTCCTTTCTTTTTTTAATATAAGTATTATTTAGTAAAGTTATATTATTTTTTCTATAATATACTAAATTATATACCTTTTTAAAGTAAAGTATAATAATTAGGTCTCTATCTTAAGTATTCTTTTTATAAAATCCAGTCTCTGACTAATAGTGTTAGCTCTTTTATTCTCTAAGTCTTTATAATAAATAATTATATAGTTAAATTCAGCTAGGTATTTTATATAATATAGTTATCTACTATTTAGTTTTTATATTATTATAAAGTTTTCTTTTATAGTTAATATATACCTTAACTTAGTGCTTACTTTTTATAAAATACTATCTGAATTTCTTAAAGCTATTAATAATAGCTAAGAACTTTTTATTATAAATTAAATAATTTATCTTTATAAAAGTAAGTTTATAAAAGTAAAAGATAATTAAGTATAGTTTTTTATTATTATCTCTTTAATTTATTATAGCTCTTATACCTCTATCTAAGGTATTAGTTTTTAATTTAATAAGTTATTTTAAGTTAAATATAGTAAGTACTAGTTCTACTAATATAGTATCTTATAGTTTTTTAAAAGCTTTTTATTACTTTATTTCCTAAATAAAGAGTTATTTTTTTTTATAAAGTTAGTTAAGGGTACTACTATCTTACTAAAGTCTTAAATAAACTTTTAATAATAGTTAGTAAATCTTAAGAAAAATTAAATATTCTTAACCTTAGAGTCTTTTATTAAGTTAAGCTAGTCCTTAACTATTACTATCTTTTTTAGATCTATCTTAATCTTATTATATAAGATAATATATCTTAAGAATTCTACTTTCTATATATAGAATTTGCTTTTTTTTAATTCTATTAGTAATTTAGTATCCTATAGTTTTTATAAGACTTTATAAATATATTCTTTATATTCTTTTTTATTATTTAAAAAGATCAGAATATTATTTAGGTAGTAGATAATAAAGATATTAAGGTACTCTTATAATATATAGTTAATTATTTTTTAAAAAGTTATTAATATATTTATAAGTTTAAATAGTATAACTAAGTATTTAAATAATCTAAATTTAGTTCTAAAAGCAGTTTTCTACTTATATTCTTTTTTAACTTTAATAAGGTTATAGGCTTTTTTAAGATTAAGTATAATAAAGATCTTTTTTTTTTATAAGCAGTCTTTTATTTCTATAATTAATAATAACAGAGTTCTATTTTTAAAAGTGCCTTTATTAAGTTAATAATAGTTAATTACTAGTCTTAGTTTATTATTCTTTTTAAGTATAAATATAATAGGGTATCTAGCTTTTAAATTTAAAACTTAAATATAACTTTTTTTAAATATCTTTTTAAAATACTCTTTAAGTACTCTTAGCTTAGTTTAGTTAAAGTTATAAATAAAAAAGAACTTTATTATCTTTTTATTTTTAAGTATAATCTTATAGTCTTATTACTTTAATTCTAACAGTCCTATTTCTAGTTCTTTTATAAATACTTATTAATACTTTTAGTATTATTATAAGATATTAGCAAGCTTATTAAGTATAGCTTCTTTATTTTTTTATTATTTTTTTAGGTCTTTATTAAATTACTTAAGTTATTTTCTTATTTAAGTAATTATTTTTTATAGCCTGTATATTTATTTTTATATATATTCTATTTTTATCTTTTTTAAAGTAGTATAAGTATTTATTATATTTAAACTATTACTAAGTAACTTATATCTAATTAAAATATAAGATCTCTTTATTATTATTAAGAGCTTGTTTTTATTAATATTAAGTTAGTTCTTAATATAGCTAGTCTACTAGTTAATAAGTAGGTTATACTTATATAATTACTAATATCTAAGAATAATATTATTATTAATCCTTATAATATTATAATCTATTCCTTTATTTTATCTATTAATAAATATTTTAAAATATCTAGATTTTTTAATAACTCTTTTTTAATTATAAGTAAATTTATTACTATTATTTTTAAATAAGAAATAGCTATCTTTTTTCTTTATTTAAAGTAATTATAATTAGTTAATTATATTTATTAATAGATAGTTTTTTTTTATACTACTATTAATTAGTACCTTAAGTATATATCTTTTAATCTTAATTACTACTTTTAATTACTATTATAATTTATTTCTTTTAATATTATTAAGTCTATATATAAGTCTATACTCTATTAGTAGCTCGATCTCTAAGAGCTTATATTTTTTAATAGCTTATAAAATATCTTAATAACTTTTATTTTCTTAAATTTTTCTTTCTTTTTTTTATAATATTTAAGATAGAGAGAGTCTTAATAATTCTAATACTTTTTAACTAAGTATCCTTTTTTTAGTACTTTCCTGATTTTAATATATTAATTATCAGTCCTTTTTATTATATAGTAAGTTTATTAAGTATTTATTATTCTTAAGGCCTTATTATTATAGGATACTTTAAATAAAAAGCTTTTTCCTTTCTATTTATTAGCTAGGTATAAGTTATAGTAATAGTTAAAATATTAAATTTATAGGATTAAGAGGTATTCTAAGTGTCTTACTTTAAGTTATAAGTTATTTCTTTTTAAAAGATATCTTTATATTTAAGTATAGTAAGGCTATTAAATAGTATAAATAGTAAAGTAGTAGTTATAATATACTTTCTTTTTATATTTAATAGTTTTTTATTTATAACTAGTCTTAGACTAATCCTTTATATTTTTAGTTATTATCTTTATATAGAGTCTTCTTACTATATTATTATTTAAGTTATAATTATAGTTAATTTTCTTTAGTCTTAAGTTTAGTCTAAGAGCTATTACTTATTCTATATTTTTCTTAAATAGCTTAAAGTTAGTATTTCCTATTTTAATCTCTTATATTAAGGCTTAGACCTTAGTGTTTTTCTTAATTTATTTAATTATTACTTATTATTAAATAAGTATCAGCTTGATTTCTTTATATCTTTCTAAATTAGTATTATCTTAGGAACTTTTATTTTTTTTTTTTCTTCTAACTAAAGTTATTCCTAGGCCTTATATATAGCTTTTATTACTTATAGTTATCGTAATTTATATATATCTAGTCTAGGGTAGACTTATTATTCCTCTTTTTATTATTTAATATCTGCTTTTATTTTTTCTTTTATTTTATAAATAAACTTTTCTTATTTTATAAACTATTTCTTAAATAGGTTTATATAGCTTATTTTTCCTTTTTTATAAATAGGCTGCTAAGCTCCTTTATTTTTATTATTAATACTTAGTTTTTTTATTATTCTTTCTTACTATACTTTATACTATCTAGTAGTAAAATAGTGGACCTTATATTAATATATAATATATAGTAAGTCTTTATATTTAGGTTTTATTTTTATATATTATTTAAGATATACTTTAGTAATCTTTTTATTTTATTTAGTAATAATTTATTTAGTTAAGTTATTATTATTATTTATTACTTTTACTAACTAATACTTAAGGCTATAGTTATTTACTTTATAACTATATTAGTTATATACTTTATATAGGTTATACTATATATTATATAAGGGTTATTTTATATTATAGATTTCTATATTTTATTTTATAACTTAGAGTTATTAAGTATTTTTTTAAATAAGTATAAAGTGGACTTATTTTTTAAGTCTTTTATATTCCTATTTAAAATGTCCTTTCTTTTTATAATTATAGTAAGTAATATCTTTTTTATTTACTTTAATAGCTCTAAGTTTTATAAGTCCTGCCTTAGTATTATAAAATATATTAAGAGTATAGTACTATTTAATATTATTTACTTTAAGTAAGTATAGTTATATATTATCTTATTACTTTTCTTATTATTATTTATAAAGTTAGTTATTAATTCTTATAGCTAGTTATTTATACTTATTAAAGTTTTTTAAAAAGTTAAGGATCTTAAAGATCTTATTTTTAACTTTATCCTTAAGTCTATTATAAAATTCATTAATTTTTAAAAAGTCGCTTATATTAAGTTTAAATATAATAAATTAGAAGTTAGTAAGATATAATAAAGCTGCTTTAATCTAATAGAGTTTATAGAGCTTAATAAGTATATTATACTGCTTATCTATTTCTTTAAACTTATTAATTAGTTATTATTTAAATACTTTAAAGTTAAAGAATATAATAATAGTTTCCTACTTTTAGTTTTTAATAATATTATTAGTAAAGTCTTTAAGATATAGTTTAAAATTACAAGCTGCTTTATCTTTTAGTTAGTATATAGTATAATAAATCTTAAATTCTTTATTTTAAAAGGTTGTTAAGTAGTATATAAAGTAGTCTTAAAGAGATATAATAAACTCTTTTAGGTTTTTAATATTTTTTTTATACTTCTTAAGCTCTATTAGTTTAAAGACTTTTTCTAAGTCTTTAATATATATACTACTAGCTATTAGTTAATAATTATTAAAAAAGTTAATACCTTTTTATTAGTATATAGTATTTTATTATTATACTTACTTAAAATTATTAATTTATTTATAAAGAGTTCTATTTTTATTTATTATTATCTAGAGTTATATTATAATAGTATTATTCTAGTTTTTTTAATAAGTATACTACTTATTTATATACTAGCGCAGGTCTTTGATTTTCTTACTATAATAACTATTTTTTTTTTAAGGTTTTTAATATTAGTATTAGTATTAGAGTCCTTTACTAGGGTTTTTATCTTAATATTAGTTAATAGTACTTTTATAAAGCTTTTAGAAAAGCTTAAAGTAGTAAGTTTATTAACTTTAAGTACTATTATTAAGAATATTATTTAGTAATATATAAGTATCTATCTAAATAAGAGCTATTAATATATAATAATTAGAGTAGTCCTAACTATATAAACCTATACTAAAAGTACTAAGAGTTTATATTAGTAAAGTAGATAAGGTAATATTATTAAGTAGTAATTAATATAAGTTACTATTATATCTAGTAATAATTAAAAGTTATTTAAGTAGTAGTAATTAAAGTAACTAAGTTATATTAATAATTAAAAAGCTGCTTATACTAAATATACACTCTTTATAAGTTTATATAGTTTATCTAATTTTTTATTATATATAGTAGTTGCTTAGTTCTTTATTTTAATTATTTATAATTATATACTAGTTATAAGTAATTAGTATATAATTATACTTAACTTTTTTTAGTATAACTGTAATTATATTTTATTAGTTTATTAATAATTAGTTATTTTAGCCTATATGTCCTGCTTTATATATTAAGTTACTATATATTAATATAAGTTCTAATAAGTATAATAAGATCTTTTAATATTAGCTTTTCTATTACTTTACTTTTTTATTTTATTATACTTAGGCTAGTTATATTAGAGTTAATAATTATATTAAGCCTAGCTGCGCTTAGTTTAATTATAAAGCTAATAATTCTAAATATACTTAATATCTTTTTATTTTAATAATAATCCTAGGCTATAATAGCTATAATAATAAGTAAGCTTTAAGAGGGCTTTATTTAGGTATTAAATATATAGGATTTTAATTACTAACTTAATAATAAGGGCAGCTATTTAGTCTACTAATAGGACTGCTAAAGTATTTATATACTTATACTCACTCCTGAATATACTATTTTTTAAGCTAAAAGCACTAATTATAGGCTCTAGCTTAGTACTAGGTTATTTAATATACTTATACTATTATTAAAAGCCTGGGACTGATTACTTTTATTTATATAGCTATATTAGCTTAAGTAGCCTTACTTATTAAAATATAATACTTAACTAACTTAAGTATAATATATTTAATAATAAGATAAATAGCTAGTTTACTATATTAATAATTAATTATAACTCTTTATCTTAAGTATTATTCTAGTTAATATTTACCTAGCTTTTAATTATAATAATATTTACTATATTATTACTATAAGATATAATCTTAAGTTAAATATAAAAGTTCTTAAAAAGGCAGTTGCAATCTTGCTTATTATTTTATATTAATTAGATTACTTTTATATTCTTAACTAGGTTCTAGATAAGTCGATTATATTATAGTATATTTTACTAATTATAAAGTAGTTTTATTATAAACTAAGGTATAGGCAGCTCTTTAATTAGTATAAAGATTAAGATATTTAGGTTAATATATAGGCTAATAAATAAGTTAGTAATAAATAAGAGTGTTAGTAAGTAAAGTAGATAATAAGTATAGCTATTATAATATAGCTAACTTAATATATTAATTACTATACTAGCTTATATTAATTACTATTATTAGAATTACTATACTTATATATAATTAAGTATAAGATTATAAGCTTTATACTCTTTATTAATAAGATTTAGCTATAAGTAGCTATAACACTTTGTTTTTTATAATAATATAATATAAAATTAATCTTAATATAAAAGATATCTTTTTATATAATTAAAGTTATAAGTTATCTTATCTTAATTATATTAATTATTAATTAGCACTTTTTATTAATTAATTAAATTATTAATTAGGGCAGCTTTTTATACTAAACCTAATTAATTTTATTATTAATTAGCTATACTTAATTAGGATCTATATAAGACTATACTTAATTTAAAATTAACTTTTATATAATCTTTAAAAATTCTATAATTAATTAGCAAAAATAAATATAAAAAAAAGGAAAAAGGTATAAATTAAAAAATAAATTGTTTTAAATTACTAAATAATTTAATTTCTGTTTTTTTAAAAAAAGTATACCCCTTGATTTCCCAAAGTCGGCCTAACCCTGACCTGGGTTTCTATATATAAGGAAGACTTCTGTAGTAAATAGCTAGAAGGATTTATTTAATTTAATATCTGTTTTATTAAAACGCAGGCTTTCTAACTTTTTTAGTACTTAGTCTATCTACAGGCCGAATTCTTTTTATATATTTTAAAATAGTATCTTATAGTTAGCGATTATAATAAGTTTTTCCTAGCAGTCTAATTTTTTTTATTACTATAAGATTATATTACCTTTTAGTAAGGTCTATAACTTATAGGTAATAAAGGTTCTTACTTCTAGGTCGACTTAATATAAGTAGGTTTTAACTATTTATATCTAGGATTCGACTTTACTAAAAACTAATTACTTATTATTATAATAAACTCTAGTACTTACTTTAGTAGTATCAGGATTAAGATTAAAGAATCCAATATCTTAGACTTATATCTTATTAAATACAACTTTTTATAATACTATTATAGTCAATCTTTAGTACAGATTAGCTAGTTATTATAATACTTATATTGAGATTAGTTTTAGATTTATTTAGTTAGAGATTCCTGGCTATTATACTAAGAGTTAGTAGGATTCCTTTTATAATTAGTTAAATCTTTATTCTTAATAAGAGCCAGTTAGTTATATTTATAAGAGTAATAGTAGTAAATTACTAGAGTTATATTACTATTTTAAGTATATTAGTACTATATTTTATATAACTTAGATCCTTATACTTTTTAATAATTAGAGCTAGAAGTTATCTAAAAGTAATATAAACTAATTTTTTATTAACTATTTTAGATCCTAGAGTACTAAGTTATAATTTATTAGTATTCTAAGATCTTAAGTATATTATAAGATATATTAGGGTTCTAAGTATCTAAGGGACCTTATTAAGACTTTTATTATACTATCTAAATTATTAGTATCCCTTATTAAATTTATTACTATTATACCTAAAACTGATTAATTAAGTAAAGTAGTAGTTAAAATAGTTACTAAAGTAAAAGCTCTAATACTTTAGCTAGAAGCTGCACTTTTACTAAATTTAGTAAGGTATAAGTAAGAGTTATTATAAGATATACTAGTTTTATAGCTTTTGAGATTGTTTATTCTTACTTACTAACTTAGTGAAATTATTAGTTCTTAGATAGTAATTCTGGTTTTTTTAAAGTCAGACTTATTCTTATTTTTTTTAAAAATAAATAAGAACTGGAATTTAATAAGAGGTAATAGTTACTTTTTTTTTATTTATTAAAATATCCTTCTAACTATTTTCTATACTATTTTAATAGGATCTAGATTAATAATTAGGTCTTAATAATAAGAGGTAGTAACTATAAGCAGTTATTCTTATCTTTATAATATTCTATTTATATCCTTCTTATAGTAAGATAAGTATTAAATACTATTAATTATATTCTTTATAAAGTACTATTTTATTAAAAATAGTTAGAATTCAGAGAATTCTTTTATAAAAAAAAGGAATTCTTAAAGAATTTAGAGGGTTTAATTATTAATCCAATTCTCTATTTTAATTTTAAATTATACTATGAATTTTTTAGTTTTTAATCTTAGTAGATTAAAAGGGTAATTTAATATAGATTCTATTAAATCCAGATACTATCTTACCTATTTAAAAGGATAGTATTTACTTTAGGCTTTTCTACTTTAGGATCTTAATAAGTAATATTAGTAATAGATTACTTAGATCAGGATCTCAGTTATAGTAATAAAAAGAGTAATTACTACTACTTATTATAGTCTGCTAGGCTGCTATATCTAATAGTTAAGTAATTAGAATTTAAAAAAGTAGAGGAAATATTAGATCTAGTCTTAGTTTTACTAAATTTAATAGATTATAAGTTATATCTAAAAGTAAGTATAATAATAAGAGATAGATAATATATATATAAAGTTCGATATCTATTCTGTCTTTTTATATATTAAATCTAGCTAAGTATACTATAGATTTATTATATAATATATAGCTTAGTAAGATCCGGGCTGGGGTATATAATAATTATATTAAATTTATTAATATAAATTCTTAATATATTATATTAAGTTTATATAATTAGAACCTACTTAATTATTATATTATATTAATTTTTTTTTATAATAATTTAAATAGTTAATTATAAGTATTATAAAAATAAAAGCTAGCTAAAAGTAAGTAAGTTATTAAAAATATACTTTTTAATTTATTAATATAATAATTAAAAAAAAATATTTTAAAATTATAGCTATTTATTATAACTTATTCTTATTATAATTAAGTATTTTATTATTAATTTAGATATTTATTAAGTTTTTTTTAATAAAGTAAGCTAATTAATTAGTTTTTTTAATTAGTTTATTATTTTATATTTTAAAATACTTTTTTTTATAATTCTTTATATTTTCTTTTATTTCTTTTATTATAATAACTACTTTTAAATAATATTTATAATAATTATTTAATTATTTAAGCCTATTTCCTTTTTATTTATTATTATTACTTATTTTTATTTTATATTAATAAGTTTTAAGAGCTTTTTTATTATTATAAAATTAATATTATTATATTTAATAAAGTTATATATATAAAAGTAATAAATTACTTTTTTTAATTTATTAAAAAAAGTTTATAAATAGATATTAATTTAAAAATCTATTTATATTTTAGCTCTTTTTATATTATATTAATTATTAAAATAGACTTATAAATACTTTTTACTTAATATAAAATATTAATAGCTTAGCTAAGTATAAGTAAAGTTTTATTAAATAATTAAATTTTTAATAACTTAAGTTAAGTTAAATATATTATATTAAATAAGCTGCTTTTATATTAGTTTTTATAATTATAAATTATTATAATAATAAATAAGATTATTATAAGTTTAATAATTAATATTTAAATAATAGTTTTTTAAATAACTTTTAAAATTAAAAATTATATAATTATAAAAAATATAAATTAATAATTAATACTTATTATTATATATAAATTACTCTTTTTTTAACTTAGTAATAAGTAAGTTTATTAAATATAATAATAATAATATTAAAACTATTTTATATATATATATATATAAAGGAAATAAATATAAATAAAAAGTAATAATAATTTTTATTAACTTTTTACTTTTTTTCCCTTTTTAACTTTAACTTTAAAATATTTTTTTCTTTTTCTTTTTTTAATACTTTTATTAATTATAATATAAAATAATAGTTTAATATTAATAGTTTAGCTCTCTTATTTATATTATAAACCCACTTTTATATCTATTTTAAAATACTTATTAATTTATATTATAACTTTTAAATAGTAATTTAATTTAAATTACTACCAGCTTTATAATTAAGCTTTTTTATTAATTAGTACTTTTATTTTTACTTATTTAACTATTTTATAAATACTAAATAAGTTATAAAAGTTAAAGTGTCTTACTTAACTTAACTTTTTAATTTATAATAAATTATAATTAATATTCTTTTCTAAGTTACTTATTTAAAGCCTTATAATATCTTTTATTTTAAACTAAGCTTAACTATTAGTAATTATTTCTTTTATAATACTAATATTAATATTATTAAATATAATTATATTAATATCCTTTTTATTATTATTATTATATTTTTAAATTATTTAATATTATATATACTTTCTTTTTATTTATATTTATAATTAAACTTTTATTTATTAAACTTTTACTTATTTATATTATACTTTTTTTTAATAATAAATAATATTATTTTATATTATTATAAGATATTAATATATAATATAGCTATAATTTTTTAATATTAAAAATAGTTTAATAACTATATTACTATTTATTAAAAATATATTATTTTATAAATTAGTTAATTTTATATTAATATAATAATTATTAATCTTTTTTAATATATTATTTATTAATTAATATATTTATTAAAAATGCTTTTTAAAAATATTTAATTATAATATAATATTATATTTATAATAAATAAGCTTTTAATACTTTTTATTAAGTTATATATACTTATTTATTATATATTTATAATATTTAAATATTAATTTATAATATTAATAAAATATAATATAATTAAATAATAAATATTAAAACTCTTTTTTTTTATATAATCTTAATCTTTTTTTTTTTAATTTTATAAAACCTTAAACTTAAATAACTTTACTTAAAAAGTTTAAGTTAATTAGTAACTTATTTTAATAGTAAGTAATATTATAAAAATATATAGATATTAAACCTCTATTTATATAAACAATTCTAGCAGAATTACTTATAAATAATACCTAGGGTGTGAGCTTTAAACCCTTTGGAAGACAGAGCCAATTGTCGGATATCCAGCATCGTTTCTAAAAACGGCAACCTCCTTTTAGGCTTTTAGAGGTAAATTTTGTTGATGTTCTTCAGAAAAACAGCGCCAGCCACTCTTACCTCTCGAATCAATGCTCCATGATTTCCACGTACGTCACGAGCAGGGACGGGGTGTTGGCTATATATCGCGCCGGAGCCAGCATGGAGGCGGGTTGACTGCTAAACAGGTGTGCGGAGAGCCCTAGCTCGATTCGAGCGCCCTTTACTTCCTTTTTCCTCTCCCATCATCAGGCCGAAACTCTTTGGTTCCTTCTGGGCATCATGAACATCACCATCTTTGGACTTCTCCTACCACTCGCCGTGGGCTTTCTACCATCCAAGGTATCATCATTCAAAAACATTACCCCTCTTCACATGAAAAGGGTGGGCGTGGGCATTAGTGATCTCAAGGTGCCAATAAGCAGCCTGTTCCCAGTGTGAAGACAGGCGGGTCGAATAGGAGCGGCCCAGCGGACCCACTAGCCTCACCTAGCTCAAGGTCAACTGAAACGCAATCTCCCCACTCCTCCATATTTTCCGACTACACCTCCATTATTTCTGCCGGCCAAGTCATTGGTCGTGGCAACACTCCACTACTGCCATGGTGTATTGTGGGAAACCAAGTCGGGGGTGTGAGAATTGCAGGTAAGCCCCGGGCCTGGCCAACCCCTCGCATCGATTCTCATGCGCGCTGTCTAGGAAACTGCACAAAAAGGTATGCTGGACACGACTGCGTCAGCTTCGTCGCGGCTGACGGGTGACTACTGAGTAGTGCGATGAGACACATCCCTCCTGCTCGCGTTGCGTGAGGACAAAGAAGACATGTCGTGGGTACCGAGACCAAGGGGACCTCATGTTCCGTGACGAGACCACGCGAACACAGGCCAAGTTCCGTCAATGGCATGCGCGCACGCGCGGCTCAGACCTGCCTCCCGGGGCTTCAACTTGGAAACACGACAGCCACGTGATCCCCCTTGGTCGGTTCTCGCCCCCATCGGAAGACATGGCTCTCTGCCACTTTTATCATACCACCTTGGACGACCTGTCAAACGAGGATCCCGTGCGCTTCCTTCATTCACAGCTGCCAAACCTCTACAGCAGGAGCGATCCCGGCTCTGTTCTTCACCTGGCAACAGGGGCAATATCTTATGCTGCCTCTGTGAAGCTTGTGCAAGGAGCGGATGTGCTCTCGAGGAAACTATACGCCCAGGCTCTCCAATCCGTCAGCCACGCCATCCGAGATCCCGCGCAGGCAGGAAACGATCACACGCTGTACGCCGTTCTTCTCCTGAGTGGCTACGAGGTGAGTTGTTGACCCTGCTTCTCAAACCATGCTAACTGCCCAGACGATGCTCCGGGATCAGAAGAAACCACCGGCATGGGGAGCCCATGTTGACGGAGCCGTGGCTCTCTTGAAGTTTCGTGTCGCCAGCCAAGTGCGATCATCCCTGTCTAGCAGCATGTTTGGGTTCATCCGGAAATGTGTCGTGGGTGCATTTCTCCCTCCTGCATGCATCATGCTCACATGACACCGACAGGTCTCAGGCCACATGCAAGAATGCAGGCCGATTGACGAAATATTCTCCGTAGCAGACATGGCTCCTTCGCTCGAGAGCCAAGAAGATGACCTCATCTCAAGAGCAGCCAAGATACCAGATCTCCAGCACCGGAGCAACCGCCTGTTAACTCAAGGGCGTGACGCCGACAAAAACGACGTCGAGGACTTGCTTCGCAGGGCCCAGGTCTTGGATCGTGACATCTCGGAATGGAGACGCAGTATTCCCCAAACCTGGCGTTACTCGGCCGCCATGAATGTCTCCAAGGCAGACCACTCAAATTTCACTCTTCATGAGGTTCATCGATACCCGGATCACTACACCGGCCGCGTTTGGAACTTCTATCGCGTGTCACGGCTCCTCACCCAGTCGGTGATCATCCGTGCAGTGTCGTGGCTGACTGACCCCGATCAATTCAATTGGGAAGCGCAAACGGAGGAAAGTATGAGGTTGGTGAACGACATATGCGCCAGCGTGCCCTTTCTTATGGAACACGACCTATCAAAGATGACGCTTCCCAACATGAGTCGGGAAAGCAACGAGGAGGGCACCGGTTGTCCCAGGTTCAAGGCAAGCGATGCACGGCATGCAGGGAGGTTTTCACTGGTATGGCCTCTCCACGTCGCCTGCAGCTGCCCATCAGTACCCCAAGCCCAAAGAGACTGGATGCGCGCCCAACTAGGGGTTCTGGCCCAGCATGGTGAAGTACAGGCACGCTTTGCATACCGGACAAACAGCCATATACTTGGAGGCGGTCCCGACGAAGTTCGGTTCGACTGTATTTGAGAGTCTGGTGTGTACAACGCCCTAGTCGGCTGCTTGCTGTCGATCTGGGAAAAGGGGCCGCTTCAGAGCAATAGTGGCATGGGGTGGAGAAGCAGGCATTCGCAATGGGGACAGCCGGGAACCCATAGCTGTGGGTTAGTGAATAGGATGGCGGAAGCATCCGACATAGTGAATGACGGCGACCAAGTTCGCCTACAAACGGTGGCTTCCGTGGCCCCGGGCGGAGGACCTCGCTACCAGTCCATCAGCTCATAGCTTCAATTTCAGACCATCTCGCATGGACACATCACCCCGGAAGACGAAACTAATCCCACGGCGCAAAGGGGTGGAATTACGATGGGGTAGTGACGTGCCCTGAAGGTGTTGAGAATGGCATATCGAAAGCCCCCCTCATCGGCGACAGCCGCATCTGATTGGCCTGCAGGGTCGACCCTTGCACAAGCGTACTAGCCGGATGCGGTATGCATTGAGCCAGCCAGTCATCGGCCGGCTCGGGCATCGTGCACAGCGTTGGTGGCCCCTTGTCGGCGGGGATCACACCACCTGACATGGAGACTACAGGGACGCAGATAAGATAGCAGCACCCCTATATATATATTTTCTTCCTTCTCGACCCCGATGATCGTATCCCGACCCAATCTTGTCCGAGGAACGCCCAATACCCTACTGATTGTGGTCGTGCTGCCAGCAATACACCATGTCTAACGCAGTATGTTTTGAACCTCCATGGAGCGAGCTCTCGCAGCAATAGCTGATAGAAGAGTCCCCAAAGCAGATGATCCGCCGGAAGAAGAATGCGAAGAAGGGGATCCAATTCTCCCTCATGGTCTGCGGGGCATCGGGAACTGGTTCGTCAGAGGCTTCCGACCTGCTCGCACTGAAAAGGGCTGACTGATGTACAGGGAGGACAACCTTTGTCAACATGCTCTGTGGGCGTAGCGTTCTGGCTCACGCAGAGCCGGATGATGAGAGTGGTGCTCAAATAGGACAGGGGCTTCAAATCAAGCCCGTCACTGTTGGTACGTCCCAGTCCTTCAGGCCCGGCCCAAGCCGCCCGCCTTAACCTTGGAGCGACATGCAGAGATCGAACTGGAAGAGGAGAGGACCTGCATCTCGCTCACCATAGTCGATACACCTGGATTCGGAGACGAGATTGACAACGAGGCGAGGTGAGAGCAGGAGCCTCCAACTGGGAGAGAAAAACACGACTGCCATCAGCACACACTGACGCCACCGCCGTAGCTTCTCAAAGATCGTCGGCTACCTCGAACAGCAGTACGACGAGCAGCTCGCGGAAGAGTCGCGCATCAGGCGCAATCCTCGCTTCCGGGACAACAGAGTCCACGCAATGCTCTACTTCATCACGCCGACTGGCCATGGGTATGTGATTCCGCTAAGCACCTCCAATCACTGACATTCACAGGCTCCGCGAGCTTGATATCGAGCTTATGAAGCGCCTCGCCCCCCGCGTCAACGTCATCCCGGTCATCGGCCGCGCCGACTCCCTTACCCCCACCGAGCTAGCCCAATCCAAGAAACTCATCATGGAAGACATCGAGTACTACCGCATCCCGGTCTATAACTTTCCTTATGATATCGAGGAGGATGACGAGGAGACTGTTGACGAGAACGCCGAGCTGAGGGGCATGATGCCTTTTGCTATTGTCGGGAGCGAAGAGGTCATCGAGGTCGGCGGTCGGAAGGTTCGGGCCCGACAGTACCCTTGGGGTGTCGTCGAGGTTGACAACCCGAGGCACTCGGATTTCCTGGCTGTCCGATCCGCGCTTCTACATAGCCACCTGATGGATCTAAAGGAGATCACGTATGACTTCTTGTACGAGAACTACCGCACGGAGACGCTTTCCAAATCCGTGGAGGCTAGCGACGGAGCGTACGTAGTTTCCAGCGATGACATCTCACATCCGCAGCAGCTAACTGATTGTCGACGCAGCGTCACATCCATCAGTGCAGAAGATCTTGTTACTCAGTCGCTACGTATGAAAGAGGAGCAGCTCCGGAAAGAAGAAGAGAAATTGCGTGAGATAGAGCTAAGGGTCCAGCGGGAGATCACGGAAAAGCGCCAGGAGCTGCTGGCCCAGGAGGCTCAGCTGCGCGACATGGAGGCCCGGATTCAACGGGAGACCGCCGTCGCCGAACAGGACGCAGATGTAAATAAATAGTACGAGGACGGTGATAGAGACCGGGTGATGTGTGATTTTTTTTGTGTAGTCTAGATGCCGTACGCGTTAAACCCTAATATATGTATCCAAGCGGCCTGTCTTCTCAAATGTGCAGCTTTCCAAGACCCCTAATACGGCTGAGTCACCGCCAGGGTTCCATCGCTCTAGCCTGACGTGTCTTTTAATCAAACCGGGTGGCTGGCAATGAAACTTGCACAGCTCTGCCCCAACATCCAACGCCTGCGTCAGCCCAACGACAATGTCCCTGCTTGACTTACCGAACGAGCTCCTCGATGCCATCACAAGGCACCTGGCATCGGAAGGAGATGTCAACGCATTCAGTCAGGCAAACCGCCGCCTGCACGAGCTCCTGACTCCGTACCTCTATCGCCACAACGCACAGTGCGGTGGGAGCTCGGCACTCCTGTGGGCGGCGGAGAATGGGCAAGACGCCACAGTGAGGTGCTCCATGGCCCATGGAGCCAATGTTCTTGCGGTCAATACCTGTGGCCAAACACCCCTCCTTCTCGCTGCGAAAAACAGACACGCAGCCACTGCCGAGCTGGTTTCCAGCGGCAGTGCCCAGAATGACTTGAAAGACGGCGATGGGAGGACTCCGCTGTCGTGGGCGGCGGCAGTCGGAGATCAGGCCATACTCGAGTTGTTGCTTGAGAAAGATGCCGACCCCGCCACGAAGGACGACTACGGGCAAACCCCGTTATCAAGGGCGGCTGCCAACGGACACGAAGCAGTCGTCAAGGAGCTTCTGAAGAGGGGCGTTGACCTAGAGTCGGTGGACCTCGGCGGGCGGACACCACTATCATTGGCGGCGGCGGGCGGACACGCAGGAGTCGTCCGCGTACTTCTCGAGGAGGCTGTTGCAACAGAACCCAGAGATCATAGCGGACAAACGCCACTCGCTTGGGCAGCCGCGGGAGACCATGCGCAAGTAGTCGAGCTGCTTATCAAGAATGGTGTCAGCCTCAGCTCGGCAGACGACTACGGCCAGACGCCACTGCTTCTGGCCGCGAGAAACGGACACGAAGGTACTGTACAGCTCCTTGTAGAACAAGGCGTCAATCCGGCTTCTCGAGACAGCTTTGGTCGTACACCACTGTCTTGGGCAGTGGAGAATGGGAATTCCGCAATGGTGGGGCTTCTTTTAGGATACGGCGTCGACCCGTGCTCCAAGGACCGCTACGGATCGACTATGCTAGCACGCGCAGCTGCAAGAGGCCACGAGGCAGTGATTAAGCTTCTTAAAAAGTATAGTACAGATAGCGTTAAAACTTAACACTTAGGACTTATTTATTAGGATTTAACACTACTCTATTATAAGTAAGAGATATATAACTTATATATATAAAATAAAAAAACTTATTAAAGACTAATTAAAAAGAAGTAATCAAAAAAAGATTTATTTAAGTCACGCCACGTCCCCATTCTCGACCGGTCGAAATGGGGAAGGGGCGCCGTTCACGGGGCCGGGGATGGTGCCGACTGGCATGTCAAGACCAAACCCGGGATTATCGGATTCGTCTGGCACTAGTGGGACGACGTACGGCCTAGCCTACGGAATGAATCATGGTCCGGCAAACATGAGTAGAAGGGGCACATCGTGTTCATGGTAGGAGAGGCTAGTAAGCTGATTGGCTATTTCAAGGCTATCGCAACAGCCTTTCCGTCTTACCCGTCATCTTCTTCGCTTTCCTCACCGTCTTCCTCGTCGTCCCTTCCATCTATACCTAAAGGCTGGCTGCATAGGCATTATAGACTGGTGCAGGCCATTGCCAATGGTTCGCCCCTGAAATGCACACAAACAACCAGGACAGGTGTATCAAGATCCTGAAGGAGGCCAATGCTTACTAGTCATATCGGGATAGCCGTGGTAGATCAAGGTAGAATTCTGAGAATGAAAGAACGACCAGCCCCTTGGTTACTAGTGCTTGTGCTGCTTCACAATGGCACCACAGGAGCCAAAACGCATTGCCACATCCACCTTCTGAGCGATCCGCCCTGGATCTTCCTCTCGCTCGTCGGCACAGTAGCATATCATCCAACACCGCATCATCTGTCATGCCGCTCGACGTTGGTACCAAGTACGACTTGGACTTGGCAACGAAGCCAATCAGCCCTCATAATGATCAATACCCTATACTGACGATGCTTTGCCATAAATGCGAAGCTACTACGACGGCACGCTGGGCGGTAGGCGAGGGAAGATATATTTGACGGAGTATATTTGATGAGTTGAGATGAGGCCCAGCAGAGGTGCCAAGCATCAGCCAAAGGAACAGAGAGTTACTTCACCAGTAGAGGTAACTCGATCATTATGTATTTATTGAACTACTCGTGAACACCGTTGGCCTCGATAGCAGGTGACTGACCTAATTTCTTTGGAACACACTATCGCCAAATGACGGCCTGCGGGCCCAATAGCCCAGTTGCATCGAAAGCTCCCAGTGACAGCGTGCCCACATTTTTAACAATAGCACCCGACTTGATATTCCTTTCGAAAACAACCAAATTATTTGAGTTTTGGTTTGCCACCGCAATGTACGTGTTTCTTGGGTCGCTGGACAGGGTGAAATGCCTTGGTACCTTGCCCCCCGTATCAGTCTGACCTAGGTACTTTAGTGGCGTGCTAGTATCTTTCTCGTTCAAAGAGTAGATTGCAAAAGTGTCACTTTCTTCAGATGCTGCCCATCTGTTGGAGACATAGACGAATTTTCGATCGTTGGTGATGGCTAGTTCGGATGCTGTACGGATGTTTTCCGGGGGCGTAGACGTACTCCCCAGTCCAATTGTCGATATCCTCTGAATGAGCGTTACTTTGAGCGGCGTTCCGGATGGTAACTGGTTGGGTGAATTGCACACTCCGTCAATAGCAAAGACTGTCAATGTGTTCGCTAGTTCGCTGACCAGATACATCAGTGACCTATTTGGCCCCACGACCGTGAACTTGAGATGCCGTGGACCTGAACCCAATGGCACTGTGATGTTGAGTACCGGAGAGGCCCGACGATGGTCTGAGACTTTATAGACGTAAATAACGTCTGCGCCCTTGTCAGGAACAAAGAAGTATTCGTTTGACGGATCAAATTCTGCCTGATGCGGGTAGCTCTGACTTTGAGACGTGCCCGCTCCCGGTCCAGGTGAGGCCAGTTGGTGCTGAAAGACTTGCGAGGCGGGTTCCACTGATCCGTCTCTTGCAATTGGGACCACTGAAACCGTGGATCCGTCACTGAAGTTTGTTAATGAATTTGCCAAAGTTGTCAGGGGGGGTCGGTGGTGAATCACATGTTGGCCGCAACGAGCAATCGTCCATCTCTGCTCACATCACAATGAACACCACCCTTCCCACCAGAGCTGACATCCGTCAATGGATGCAGCTCGCTATCTCTATGCTTATTGATCCACGAGTAGACGCCGCCAGACTCGGATGCATTGGTAGGATAAAAAGTTCGCGCCATTGAGTAGACAAACTCGTCGTTTGCGCATACCCATCCTGGGCGTGTTCCTGCAGGGGTCACGTCCAGCAGTTGGAGACTGCTACCTGCAGGCTTGGAGGGGTTAAAACGGACTGACAATAAGCCACGACCCTGATGCGCAAGAAGCAAAATGGGATCATCTGACTTTGCTGTACATGCAGTCAGAGCAAACATAACCACCAGGTTGAGTGACAGCATTTTCATGGTGAAGTGACCAATCTTGACAACTTGTGGGCCAAGGACAAAGTGACGCTTAATAAATGCTCTATCAGTCACTATATAAGCGACTATTCCGGCCGGACCGTGCGGGGTCGTGGTATCGGAAAAGCAACGACTCCAAATTATTCCTGGGCCCATGGAATAATTCCACCTATAAAGATATGTCAACAGCCACCCTTGTACTTTTCCGTCTCAGCGTATCCGTAAAAAAATTTCAAGGAACGATGAACTCGGAGGAAAAGCCGTCTGACTCGTGTTCTGAGCTAGGCAACCGCGGCCGGGAGTCTCTGGAGGGGCGCAGCGAATAATAGGAAGAATTAAAAGGCGGTAAGCCTGCCGTCATTGTTAAACCAATAAGTATAATAGTAAACAGCGATAACATCTCTACTTATAGTTTATTGCTACTAATAGATAAGGTGCACTTCCTTCCTTATATCCTCACTACTACTGCTCCCGGGCTTTTATTATAGCTTTATCTAAAGCTTATAATAGCTATAAATATTAGAAGCTACTATCTTATTATGAAGATTACTTTAAAGATCAGAACATCCTACCAAATTAAGTTAGTTATGCACTCTTCGTCTCCATTTCGGCGACATCCTCGCCTTAGGCCTCCTTTTGCTTAATGGCCCATGCCAGCTCTTCATCAGCCTGCAATGCCCTCTTCATATCTTCTTCTCCAAGCTTACCGTTTTAGACGAGGTAAACAAGTACTAGTAGTACTCCTGATAGACAAATAGAGCTAATAGCGAGAGTCTGCTGAGTCTGGCGGTAGTATCGATTAATAGCATCTCGATCTGGGGTGCCGATTTCATATTTCTGCGCAGTCACGATGGAGCTAAAAATACTCTCCCCCTCCTATTCGCCGAAATATGAGTTCAGCTTCCGAGGAAGCAGCGAGTTCCAGATAGCGCCACTGATGGTCACACTGATATTTAAGCCGAACCCAAAAGACAACAAGTAAACTGCGGTAGCAACGGCAACCTGTTCGTTCTGTAGAACAGCCTGTAGGGAAACCTGTAGGGCTACCTGCGCAAAACCACGACCGACTCCAAGAAGTGACTTGGAGGTGATGAAAGCAGGCTCATTGGCGATTTGATCGCCAGAAATGTTTGTGAGGTAGATGCGGATACCGGAAGCGACAATTATATACTAGCTACTGTTTTCTGTCTACAGTCCTAGGTCCTCGGTGACCGATATCCTTTGTATTAGTCAAGGTGCTTCGACCGACCCTTCCTTTGTCGGTCGCGGGTGCGACCGCTATTAAGGAGTGCAGTCGATAACCCTATTAGTTATTCGGTCTATCATTCCTCCGGTGCTCGTGCGTCGTGGCGCACGTAGGGGCACGGTGCATTAGCATGGGTTCTGACAAATAGCAGGAAGCCCTTTAGGTCGAGCCTATAGGTAAGGCCTGATTGCTGTCGGAAATCTAAGCGATGGTATTACAGTTTGGAAACGCTAGGCGCTTAGATATTTGTTATCGGATGACACCACTGGTCACCGCGGGATCCGAGTAGGATAGAGGGCAGTCTGAATCCTAGTAGGGAATACAGATGAATAATATCAACCTCGGCGTGTTCCTGGAATGTTAGATTCTTTTGTGCACCAGTCCTCAATCTAATCCTGCTTCAAAAGCCATTCATTATTCTCAATTCTATCTTTCTGTCAGAATTTAAATTATAAGCGTCTAAGCAACCGGCAGTAGCGAGGCAGCCGTCAAGGCGGAACGCCTGCTTAGTGAATATCTACGTCGCTTTAAAGCGAACAACACCATATCGAAGACGCTTTTTCCGCAGGGTTCTAAATATCTCCCTGGCGGCGCTGCACTGGCCTCCCAGTCCTATAAACCGTTCTCTCTACTTATTGAGAGACACTGCCTCGCAATCCGTGTCCATCACGCTCTCCTCGATCGAGACAACGCTCGCCACCTTGACCTCCGCCACCGCTTCTTCCTCTGATGATGCCGGCTCCTCGTCCACGGGTGACGAAGAGAGCACTGCTGAGTCCAATGCGACAGCCTCTGAAGCGACGGAGACCGATACGACTTCTATCGAGACTGGAGATCCGACTACTGCCTCCGAGACAGAGGGTACTGCTACCGCGACGGACAACACCACCGACATGACCGAGACGGAAACGACTGCTATTGAGACGGACAGCACTACCGAGGAGTCAACCACTGCCTCCGAGACTGAGACTTACTCCTGAGAGCACCACCGAAACAGTCGACGCCACAACGACCACCAGCGATGCCCCTGCGGTCGAGACTGGCGCCCCTCGCACCGGACCCGGCAACCTGATCATAAATGGCGACCTTGATGAAACGCTGGATCCCTGGACCATCATCAAGACAGTCGAGTTGGCCAACTCGTATGCGTAAGTGAAGAGAGCCGGCCACTGTGAGGATCGCCTGTACACTGTAGCTGGCTCGATGTAGGACGTTTTTAGTGACGGACACCTTTCGCAATTTCACCTTTATGCGACAAACTTTCAACAATGAGCTGTTGGAGAGGGGTGCTGTTTACGACGTGACGTTTTGGATGTCGCGTGTCCCTGACTCGCTCCCAGAATGGGCCCGTTGCGGGTTTCAGGTGAATATGGACAGCCTAATCATTGGCATCGCGCGGATCGGCAGCGGTCCTGCGTTCCAGTGGCAGGAGATCAAGTTCCAATTCGTAGCAGGGCCATTCGACTCGCGCATTAGCATCCTGTTTGAATGTAACATCCAAACACCCGTCGCTGCTTCCGCGAACCTCGACTCGATATCCATCTCCAAGGCGTTCTTTATATGCAAGACAAAGACGACCAGGCCGGAATCAAAGATTTGCAATCAAGTCGGCAACATCGACACCCAGTATGTCTTGGAGGAAGCCATCGCCATGAATGCCGAGCTATGCGCCTTTCAATGCAGCAGAAACCCAGAGTGCAATTCATTCTCGTTCGAACAGTCTTTTACTAGATGCCGCTTGGTCGGAGAGTCACTGGCCGGTGCTTCGTTTCCCAAGTACCCTCCAGGGCTGATGCTCCCTACTGGGACATGGACTGCTTCGAGTGCGCAACGATCACGACCACAGCCCCTTCCACCCCCTTCGGTGGACTAAGATGAAGGTTTGCTGCAGTTCATGGTACCAATATGATGCCTGGGCGTCTTGGAATAGTCCATATAGTCCCATGCTTTTCTTCCTGTATACATACCTTTGGATACATATAGTTCATCCCTCGCTATCAGTGGCAGCTTTTGGATTGTGTATTGAGAAGATGGCCGCGCGAGGTGGATGGTAGGCCTCTTCGCGCACTTTTTAGCAAATTACTAAGGATCCAATTGCCAGGTGTAGCATTGCACGAGAAAGACACTACATTTATTTACCAACTTCTACTGTCCCTACACTCCTGAAGAGTGCCATCTCCCACCCATGCATCCGAGAGTTCTACCATGAGCAATAATCGGAATCCCTTCAGCACCCAATCTCACTGGTTCACATCACCCTGGCCGCTGCTTGTCTCTCTGCAACGCCACAACACGTCTACACAAAGCCGCTTCCAGGATGATGGCTCAAGCAGCTGCTGGTGCAGGAGCAGGAGCAGGAGCAGGAGCTGCGGGTGCCGGCGCTTAAGGCAGGACGTGACCGCCAATATGCAGCAAAGGCAGCCTTGTGATTTGGTTGCCTCGTTATGCTGCGCCACCGTAAGGCTCTCGTCAGGCTCTCGTCAGGCTCTCATCAGGCTTTCGTTGAGTTCGCGTTTGGCTCCTGTTAGGCAGCCTCGTCCAAGTACTTTGGGAGGCTGAGTCGCCGACGGGGGCCATGAAGACAACTACGCTTTTCGAGCGTTTGGGACACATGAACATTTTCGATTTCCTTCTGTCTATGACGGCTATTACTACATTGTTGATGGTACAACCAAACTATGACCGGACGCTCCATCTAGGCCACACCCTATGGCTCCCTGTCAAGACGAGCTTTAATAGAGCTTGATGTTGTACGTCTCCCTTTCGCTTTCCCATGTGCCTATATTCGAGGTGCTCGAAAAGCAGTTCTTGATGAGGAATTCCGTCGCATTCTGCCCCAGATTAGCGACTTGTTGCGACTTGCACAATACCAGACCAACTCACCCAGCATTTAGGGAAGCCCCTGGGCGCTCCCGGTACGTTCGCTCGAGTGATTTCGATGCCAACCTCTATGTTGTCGCGGGTGTAGGCCACGGTTCTCATCGAGCAGTCCGCCTTGAGCGGGCACTTGGCGTTGCTGCACATCTGCTGGCGGGCGTCCCAGTACAGCTCCAGCGGAGGCTGGATCTTGACCTCCTGAAGGCCGCATCTTAGCTTTTCAAATGCGAGGGCGAGCTGGAATAAGCTCAAGAGGAAAAGATGGAAGCCCTTCATGTTTGCTTTCGATCCGTGGGCGGAATACTGGCCAAGGGCAAAAACCTCGAAGGGGGGTGTGAGGACGTTCAGTCGGCAGCAGACGCATGTAAAATGGATGGTGAGACTTGATTGTTTAATAAGAGTCAGAACTGCGACTCTAGAGGTGCGGTGCTCTTGGGAATCCTTCGGCGCTAGAGGCTGCGTAAGCCAATCGTGCAATCCTTCGACGCCAGTAGGCCATCTATCTCATGGGGTCGCCGCCAATGACAAGCTTTCGTCCCATTAATCATTTCACACTAATGGCTTTAGTCAGAGTCGTGCGTTATATTAGAAGTGGCTTGCATTTGACGCAAGGCTGATGCTCCGTTTTGAACAGGGTGGAATAACCCAGCAAGATGTCAAGGGTAGAATTGCCCAATCTGCCTTTCCAGGACTATTTTTGGATTCATATTTGCACTCGCATATTATTCATTCGACAAGCCGTGTCTGCTGAATGTTAGACTTCTCTATATCTTCCGGTCCAGCAGTTGCGGTTGGGGGCGAAGGATGCAAATCAAGACCCGCATCGAGTGGCGGCTGTCACGAGCGGCCGCCCTGCATGGCTGGTCTAGTACGACAATGGAAGCTGGTCCGGCACGTGTGTCAGGGGCCAATATTTCCTGTCGGTGCCGTGCGGGATGGGTCATGCGTGGCAGTATTTGCCTTCCGGACTGTGGCACGCAGGCCACGCATATTTTGAGTTCCTGCATCTGCCACAATCTCGACTTGGCCTACAACTCCACATCACGGCCTGTGATTGCACCTCCGAAGCTAGCTTCTACGCAAAGTGGCCGGTACCTGGCTAAGGCGCCACATGAGCGCGGCGGCCGCACGGGCTTTGGGACTGTACCGAAGGCCACAGGTTGTTGACGGGGAGCACTGGATGGCACTCGCCGCAATCCTAGCATCGTCCATAATGACAAGAAGCCGAATGATTTTTTCATCTAGGCGCCGAGTGATGGGAATTGCATAATAGCTTCTGATTAGGATAAAGCTTCCGTGTATCGGGAGATGGAACTGGCATCGGCCGCTGTCAGGCAGAAGCGATAGCCAAGCCAGTCTCATCGCATGGTGTAATCTGAGCTCACACGAGGGCGACAGAGTGCTAATTATAAGCTTATGCAGCTCGCTAGTTGGCAGTTGGCGAGCGGCCGACCAGCAGGATGTGCGTACGCCAAGAAATAAGAGGAGGCCGCTGGGATATGAGGCTGGCTCAGCGGCATAGTGTAGCAAAAGCAACAGTTGATATAAAGAGGGCGCCATGTACAGTAATATATGGTGGCGAACGAATACATCCGAATCTATACAAGACTCCATGATCCCGCATCTCTCCTTCCAGCTCTCATCGACCTCCAGCTCAAGCGTTGCAAGGCCAGTTCTTGTTCTTCTCCAGCTCCTCACGGTCTGAGCCATAGTTGAACTGGTGCTTGTACGCATTGATCGCCGCTTCCTTCCACGAGCACACCGGAATGCTGACCAAGCCAGGAACATCCTCAAACTTGGCCTCGCCGCCCTTGACTGCCTCAGCGACCGTCTGGGGGTTGCTCCAGTCGTTGACGATGACGCCGTTCTTCTTGCCGGCCTTCTTCCAGGTGTTGATGGCGCTGTCACGGTTAGTTTGTAGATGAGAAGGGAGCCGTGGGGCTTACTTGAGGACAAGCTCCTGCATCGTGACGCCAAACTTGTTCTGGCCGTCGTAGAGGGCGCTCTTGCCGCGGACTTCTTCCCAGTAGGGGCCTTCGACGTTGCATATGTCGTCGTCATAGCAGTACTTTGTCGTGCGGACGGACATGATGACTGTTTCAAGTTCAGAAGCGCCTCATTCGAGGAGGCGAGTGTACAACGTACCATATTGCTCGGTGGGGTCGGGGCCGCAGACTCGCGAACCGCCTAGGTCAAGCTTGATATTTCCCTTGACGTCGCCCTCGCCCTTGAATCCCGCATTCGGCTGGACGAGCCTGGCGAGGGCATCGCCGGAGAGGTCCCAGACATCACATCCGGCGCCTTCCTTCCTGGGGAGGTCGTCCATGGTGCTACACGAGTGTCAGCAGACGTTGCACTGCGGCGGATATGTGTTTGGGTTACTCACATGATGACAGGCATGGCGACGGACGGGCCGGAGCTCCAGGTCGGCTCGATCTGCAGACCAAAGAAGTACTTCTTCATGACGTCCTTCATCTCGATAGCACCAAAGTCAGAGCCCTTGGTGATGAAGGACCTGCCGTCCTTGATGATGGGCAGGAGCTCGGCTGGCGTCGAGAAGAGCTTCTTGTTCATGGACGCAATGCCGGCCTTGAACGAGGTGACCATGGTGGTGAACGAGGCGCTGACCTTGTTGTCAATTAGGTTAAGCTCTGCAACACCGCCGGGGCGCTCATCCTTGTACTGTTTGGGTCGCGTCAGTCTCGTCATCTTCTGTGTTCGTGCACATCTTTTCGGTTAACTTACGATGTTGGCAGCCAGCGCGGCCATTCCATTGGTGACATCCTTGGTGATACCGAGACCATCCTTGTGCCTCTCCGCACCGGTGCCGCCGCCGTAGAACGGCAACTTCTTGAACACTGTGACTAAAGTCAGCCCAAGTTCTGCCTTGGAAGCATACTGCTACAGCAAACTCACATTTGTTGAAAGAAACGGCACTGATGATGCTGAAGACGCCGGCGACAGCGTCGGCGATGAGCTTGTTCCTCTTGGTCTCCTTGATCTCGTCGAGAATAGCCTTCTTCTCGGGAGAAAAGACCTTTATATACTTGTTAGACTCGTGGGTAACCGATGTTTTGTGATTGACAACCTACGTCTGCGAAAAGGCCGGTGACACCATTGATCTCGTTCAGAGCCTCGTCCATGCCCTTGTAGACACCCTGGAAACCAACGTGGAGAGCGACGAGGGAGTTGTAGAGAACTGGGAAAGGTCAGCTTAACGACCGCCGTCAAATTCTGGATAATAGTGTCAACTCACCCATTCCACCGGGGGCGCTGACTTCAGCATTGGGCGAGGAGCCTTGGCCACAGACAACGGTCACCTATCAAAGTCAGAAGAATAGCTTTGTGAGCACAAGGGGACTTACCTGGCAGACAGTGTCGCCAATGTCATTGCAAAAGGCCATGTTCCTGGTGGAAAAGAAGCCAGTGAAGAAGTCGATGAAGGACTCCGTACTGTATTGGCTCTGAGTCCATGCCTTGGTGACGTCCTCCCAGGCAGACATGGCCTTGGCGTCGTTCCATGCGATCTGAGGGTCGCCAAACTTGTCCCTGATGCCCGGGGCTTCGCAGCTGGCGGCGCGCCACTATTTCTGTTGGTGAGAGGGGTGTTGGATGGTGCTGCGCCCGGGAGAGAAACTTACGTTGTCCTTGTTCCACCTGGTTCGCCATTCGGGGGAGTCGAGGGTGAGATCGCCGATGGCATTCGGGGCGTCGGCAAACCCATTACCTTGGCGAGCTACATTCTTCATGGCGAGATGTTAATACTGACCCGAACTCAAGTATGACATGACATGGTGGGAGCACCAACCTGGTGTGGAACGGCCACAGCACCGCTGGCAGAAAGCACCAGACCGGCGTAGAGGGACTGGTATCTCATGATGTCGTTCGCTACAGGCGAAGAGAAACTTGTTTGTGCAGAAGATTGGGATCTTGGCTGTCGTGCTGCTGGCCCTCGTCAAGTCCTGCCAACATGCCGCATCGCCCAATCCTTATAAACAGTTCCCACGTCGAGGCCATTGTATCTGTCTCAACGGTAGAAGCCCGTCTTCACTGGGATCAACAAGCTTCCCGGCCTTGTTGCGAGTTGGAGCAGCCCCCATTTGATCCTTCGCACGAAGGATTCCGCGTAATTATCCGCCAAGGGCCAACAGCGAGCCAGCAAAGCTGTCTGGCGCGGACTTGTGGCTCACAGCGATCAAGGATGGCCCAGTAGCGCAATAGGCAATCGCATTCTAGCTCCAACCACACGTGGGATGTGCCGAACGCTCCATTGGCCTGGCTCGCGGCCACAATGAGGCCCTGAGGCGCACCAAGACACCACACACCCACACACACACAGTCGCTATTCATGTAATTTTGCCTGGCGGCTGCATGCCAGGATGCGTTGCACGATCCATCTACAGCCTGGGTCTCGGCCCTAGACGCCGCCCGGCGGTTCGGTGTCCAGGGCCGGAAACCAGCGGCTGCGAGAGCAGGGTAGGTGTGGATGCGCCGCTAGAGATGTTGCTTATTTCGATGTAACTCCTAGTTGTAGGGGAGAGATACATCGCCTCTGGATGCAGCCACCCGTGCCGCCTGTGGAATACCACCGCGGGATATCGTCCCCGCATGATGCTGTTCGGCAAATTCCGAGCTCGACGCTTCACAGACGTTGCTAAGCGAAAATGGCGACCGAGGATGATGCCCACGATGTCAAATCCACCCACGGCGCATGGTGGATCATGGAAGGATGATCAAGCCTAGGACGATCGACAACGGACAAGGATCCGCGTCAAATCTCTTGACCCACGAGGCTGAAAGCGAGATGCCTTGGCTTTGCCTTGCTGGCCGGGATGGGCTTCCTTTTGCCGGAGAAGGCAGATGGTGTTGTTAATCAGAATTACCCGATGGAGTTAGGACGATACGAGGGGTAGGCCAAAACGCGAATATTCGCCGCGGTCCGCCGGTAAAGGAGCTTCGCAGTATAATCCACCAGAGCTGTACATACAAGCTGGGCTCTGAAAACTAAAAATAAGCCTAACCCTGGTGTCTATCGATGGAATGCTCCAGTTATGCGTGCCACCATGGAGTGCTGACAGTGCATATTGATTCTGGCCAACTGGGGCCGATCATGACCTGGTTAATTCTCAGCAGCAGAGGCGGAGTGCTTCAACTCTTCAGCAGTTGAGGCAGCAGTAGGCAAAGGAGTTGGGTTACGGCTGAACGCTATCCCCCTCGAGGGCGGCCCGGCCTACTATCCTATAGCCCCCGGTAATCACTTGACCTCGCACTTAGCCTAATAACTGCTGTGCCGACCAGCCAGCCCGCCAGACGTTGTATAGACCCGTCTTTACAGGACCCCTTGTCCCGTTAGTTTACTAGATTAATATAGTTAGAGCCTGCTTAGTTTCTATACTACCTGCCCAGGCCTGCCTTTGCCTGGTATTACAAACTGCTACAACACCAAGCTGCCGGCGTATTAGATGCTGGTCTGGGTATCGCGATAGCCTCACTTTTTCCCGGGGCAGCTGTTGCAGTTGGCCACAGGCCGCCTAGGGTTTCGGAAGACCCCTGGGCCCAGGCCTGACCCGACCTCTCTTAAGCAGCTACTTTATCAGCGCCGATACGAGATTCAGCTCGCTGGCGGGGAGAGAGGCACCTGGCCCTAGCATGGGTGTCGCACTGGGGCGGGAGGTAGCACCACACAGGCATCGGGATTGTACTCAAGGCTGAGTTGTAAATCTTAAGCATGCCCGTCGACAACCCTACCTCGTTTATCACGCCGCCGCTGTCTACGAGCTTCGGCTCTTTTTTTTACAGCTGAACTAAAGGATATTAGCAGGCTTGAATTATTTGACACTTGAGAATACAAAAGAACGCTACATTTCGTAGAGAGGCTACTGAACATTGTTTCCTCTATTTAACCAGATTCAGTCCAGTACCCTGGCAGCTCACGGTGACGCATCCCGTCGGAGTGGAGCAGGCGGACGGCCCTTCCGTGTACTGCGCCACCCTAGTAACGAGCGGAATCGTTATCCGTCATCGCCACTGCACAAGGCCCATGCTGCGAGGTAACAAGATTTGTATCGAAGATTGGAGCCATCCCATTGACCCCTGACGAGCCGCATTTCCATCCCCGCGAGGCTCGCTATCTCCAGCACCCCGCAAGAAAATGGCATGCCCTGCCCAGACTTCCCCAATTTGCCCCACAACTGTAATTTAGCGCCCTGCCGTCTTTCATGATTCACGATACGGCGACGTCGATTCGAGCGTTGCTACACTCTAGTGTCGGCAGGTCTAATCTATAAAGCCAACTCTCCCCCCAGTGCCACCCCCTTTTGCTCTACAAATTCAAGACACCTTGATTATTATTATTCAGTCAACAACACCGCAGATGGCCTACGGACCCATGTCAGACGCTTTGGATAACAAGTCGGTCGCTGACGACATGACCCAATCCAAGGAACAGGTCGAGGCCGAACAGGGCGCCTCGATCGAAACGGACAATGATCTCAAGCGAGGATTCAAGAATCGGCACGTCAACATGTTTGCAATCGCCGGTTCCATCGGAACAGGCCTGATCATTGGCAATTTGGCAACCCTCCCCGCGCTTCTTGGTAACGTGGTACTTTGGAAACCATCCGACGGTGCCATTCTATCCAACTGGCTCATCTACCAAATCCTGCTTGAGGCTGGCCTGCCTCCTAATGTTATCCAGTGGGTTCCTGGAGATGCGAAGGAAATTACAGAAATCCTCCTAGGCCACAGAGAGTTTGCCGGCCTTCATTTTACTGGCAGCACTGCCGTTTTCCGTCATCTTTATGGGCGGATTGGTGCTGGAATCGCCGAGGGCCGTTATCGATCCTATCCTCGTATTGTCGGTGAGACTGGCGGCAAGAACTCCCACTTGATTCATAGCTCTGCTGATTTAGAAAACGCGGCCCTGCAAACCGTTCGTGGGGCCTTTGAGTTCCAAGGGCAAAAGTGCAGCGCTACCTCGCGCATCTATGTGCCGGCCTCCATCTGGCCTGACTTCCAGCAACGCCTGGTCCAAGAAACCCGGGCCCTCAAGGTCGGTGAGCCAACAGATTACAGCAGCTTTGTCGGGCCTGTCATTCACTTTGAGTCGTTCAAGAAGCTGTGTGGGGTAATCAACGATGCTAAAAACGACGGAGAACTGTCGCTTCTGGTGGGTGGCACATTCGACAACAGCCAGGGCTACTTCATCAGCCCAACCATTTACAGGACAACCAACCCACAGCACAAACTGCTTACCTCTGAGCTTTTTGGCCCTATCCTGGTGGTTTACGTGTACGATGACAGCGAGACTTCCGCTTTTGAACGGGCATGCGAGTTGGTCGACCAGACATCAGAATACGGCCTTACTGGGTCCATCTTTGCCAAGGACCGGGTTGCCATTCGCATCGCCGAAGAAAAACTGCGTGACTCGGCGGGCAATTTATACATCAACTGCAAGAGCACGGGTGCTGTCGTGGGCCAGCAGCCCTTTGGCGGCGGTCGAGCCAGCGGGACGAATGACAAGGCTGGCAGCGCAAATATTCTTACGCGGTTTGTCAATTTGAGGTCGATTAAAGAGGAGTTTCTTCCGGTTGAAGGAGTTTTGTATCCTAGTAATACAGTCTAAGACTGCCGTTGTATAGCAGCTTAACATAATTACTCCGGGACTGGCTATCCTGTCCCTTGGTATAGGTCCTTGGGCAGTCTATGGGGTTCTTCCATTAGAGTAGGGTGACAACCTCCTCAGTTACTAATACAGAAGTCTCTAGAGTAGTCAATGTGGTCGAAACTGTTGTGCATATCGGGCTTGCGCTAGGTCTAGTTATGTCTACGATGAACTGCCAGGCTCCACGCCCCCCTATCTTCAGCTAGCCGTGCCACGACGTCTCTATCAACACCTGGTGTGATTCCCCCTGCCAGCGGGTTGCCCGATTCGTCTGGACACTGCGCGGGAGCAGACGCCTTGAGCTCTGCAATGTTGGAGCTCTTGACGACGCTGACATTCAACAGAGCAGTATCAATAATGACGTAGATCAAGAACGCAATCGTCAAAACGACTTGGACTACCAACAGCGATAGCCACTCCCATCGAATGATTATGGTCTGCTGTTTAACATCCGCATAGCCCGAAATGAGATCATCGTCACTTTTTCTTGAGGCTCGGAGTCTGGGTATATCAGCAAGGGTCACTACGTAGCTCAAGATTCCGGAGACTTACGCAGCGCTCATGGCCAGCGTAGTGGCATTGGCCCATGCATTTATAATGTCCCAGGGATCCTCGTTGGGATTCTCAGGGTCTCCGATGAAGCGACTTGCAGCAAGGTTCAGAAGCCCAACAGAGCTCTGACCCAGGGGCTCGAGCTGGAAAGAAAACCCCAGCTTCCAACCGTCAACATATATGTCGAACTTTTCGCCCGTTGCTGTGCTAGTCAGGGTGAAATCCTTGGTCGATTGCGTCCAGCGGTTTGCTTGCCGAGTAACATGTATCTGCGGTGAGCCCGAAATGACGCGAACGTCGTACTCATTGATGCACCAGTGCCAACTCACTGCCGCGGCTCGGTAAGGGCTATTGTCCTTGTACGACGGCCGGGGTTGTTGGTTGGAATGTTTCTTATACACAAATACCTGCGTGCCCATTTCAGGCTGGGGCCAGTTTTCTTGACGGAGATAGTCATCGTCGTTATAGAACCTTCCAAGCTGAGCATATGCGGTTCCCAACCTCCAATTGTAGTAGTTGGAGTCGTGGACTTGCAGAAGCCTCACTGGCGAGCCAGTGACAGGTGAGCTACTCGTAGGCAGGCTCACGTTCCAGAACTCTATATTCGGGGTCTCGTACGGTAAGGGCGAGGTGAAGTTCAACTCTTTCAGGGTATTAGCATCTTTCTGCTCAACCGTGAGCTCGTCTGTGATATTTCGCACAGTCGAACAAATGTCGAGCGATCTGAACGGATCCCAGCGACAGTTTGAAGTGGGACACTCTGGTGCCAGCTGCAGGCTTTGCCGCTCCGCCTTGCCCATAAAGGTCGCTTTCCATATCGAGTCAAACATGGGGTTTTCAATGAGCGCCCAATCCTCCATGTCAACTTTTGTGGCCTTGCGCATGATAGCTTTTGGGTCGGCAACTTGCAACGGTTGCCCCAAGGCAATGCTTGCCTGGGACAAAGGGGACGTGGCCAGACCAGATATCAGTACTATTGCTGCAAGTGTACTGACACCGAGCAACCTATGGCGCGTCAGAAGCGCTCTCAGAGATGTTTCGATAAAGCAAGAGCCAGCTATATACTACTCACCTTCCCCTCATCTTGGTCAGCAGCATCAATGACCCAAAGGGCCCTCGACTGGCCTGGTCAAAGTCGTACAAGTCCATAAGAGGACGTTGATTTCTGGCAAAGCTGTTCCATTTCAGTTGAGAAATGCCTTCGGATATTGGCATCACCGTCGTCGCGCGACAGATGGTGGTGATGACTGCGACGACGGTGTTCAGCGAGATGTCGTTTGGCCATTGAGGAGTCGGTTGGCGATCATAGGCCTTGAGAAGGATCATGAGCGCAGTCAGGAGTGCTATGGCCAGCAAACACCATGCGACTTCGATCCCCCAGGCTTTCAAAATGCCCTTCCACCGACGGGTCGCCGTTTCCGGAGCCTTGCCCTCTCCCTGGGGACCCGTGACTTGGTCATGGGCCACCCGAGTGTAGCCCTGTGCATTTGACCGCCCTGGTTGACCGGCCATTGCTTCCATGTCGCCATCTCTGCTGTCCCTACCACTTCCACTGTGCACCGACGCACTCCCTCGGGCGTATGTCTCACAATGAGACCCTGATGTGAGCTCTATTGAATCCGAGGCGTATCCAGCTTCAGGCAATTGCTTGTGTCGATCCGAACGGCTACTCAACGCGTTAGCAAGCTTGCGGGAAAGCCCGTGCCTTGCCATTTCGGTTTGCGTGGTATGTGGCAAGACGAAAACTCAGACAAGGAATGATGACGGATAGCAGAAATCAAAACACGTCGCAATACGCAGCCTTTTGCGGTGGCGGAGCCCAGTCTATGCAACCCACAACCAACAGCCAGCACCGCCTTCAGTCAGCCCTACAGGGATAGCCCTGTCTTCAATTTCGTCCGACTCATGGGCGCATCGTCTATCCGGAGTCCCCTCTTGAGCATCTGATGATGATGGATTAGATATAAAGTACTATAGAGGACAGCCATTGTCCAGAAGCTGACATTATCAGCCTCGAGTAGAGAAAGGCAGGCCAGGGTTATGCTCAACGACATAGGCAACGAGGCTGTGATCTTGATCGTGACGACCCCACCCGAATTATCCACCGAAAAAGGTACTAAAGATGAAAACCTATCCCGGTGTCACGGCACTGTCTGCGGAGTTACAAAATATATCTGCGGGATCATTGATTCTCTTAAAAACCCGTAAATTGTATTTTTCTATTAGTGGCAATTGTCTTCTTGAATTTGGCTCTGGGACGGGAGGTGTTGGGCCGAGCAACTGAAGCAGAGGCTGGAGTGGCTGGACGATGACGCTACCCTACACCTCTTTCGGCGGCAAGCGGAACGCACGTTAATCCGCTCCGATGGCTGGAACGCGAGAGCCTTATCACCCATTCCCATTCCCTAGCGATCTGTTTGACCCCGCAACGTTGCATCTACTCAGGAGCAGTGCGGATACTGTGAGGAGCGCAGCAATGCCCGCCCTTGCACCACCCATGTGTGGCAATCATGAAGCAAGCACAGGCTGATGTGAGAACCGGGGTGACCCGCCTTCCCACACCGCGACGATCACGTGATGGTTGCTGGACATGTAAACAAAGGCATGACGGTATATCCTCATTTTGTGGTGTATTCGCTGACATTGGACACGCAGGCGGAAGAAGTGTGATGGCGGAGGAGTCCCGTGTGGGCAATGTCGTAGGCTCAACCTGACATGTGAGACAGGGACCAGACTGGTCTGGGAGGATGACCAGAGACGGGTGGGAATGAGCCGGAGGGGGCCAATGTTGAAGAACAAACAGAATGTACGCCAGCGGTTAGCTGAAGGCAGATCAGATCAAGCTGGTCGTCCGCAGGTTGCCGCAACCAGGGATTCAACCCAGAGTCCGGATCCTCCAAGCAGCTCAAGTGCCGTGGTATCCAGGAGCATTCATCGCAATCCGTCCGACTGGCCGTATGAACTCGACGAGTCGGAATGGAGACTGCTGGACCACTACGTCCAGAGATTCTCGCGGACATATCCCACATTCAACGGCCCCGAAAACCCCTTTCTTACCGTATTCTTCCGCCTATCAATGCACAGCCGCGTCGTCTTCGACTCCCTGCTCGCGCTTAGCGGAGTTCAGCTCTGGGAGAATGGAGGGTACCTCATGGAGCAGCCCATGTTGCAACACCGACAGCGTGCCATCCGCGGCTCCATGAATCTCATTGCCAGTGTTACCAGCGCGACCAGCCCTGCGACCGGGTTGAAGGGGCAGTATTCCGAGCTTGCGCACCAGATTAGCCTGGCATGCAGTGATGCCAAGGGTGGGGTGCCGTTGACTGACGACATGGTGACTCTATTGGCTTCATGTGCTTTGCTACTGCTCTACGAAAAGCTCAGTGGTGACGGACAAGGTGCTGCGACGCCTCATTTGCGCTTCTATGCTGGGCTGTTTCCAGCAAAAACCCTGCTGTCGCTGAAGTCGCAACATTCGACACATGTCAATGGCACTCTCAACACGCATCTTGACATGCTGCAGTTTCTTGTTACCATCTTCTTATACAACGACTTGGTCAACTCGACGTGGAGTCGCTCGCCTACTCTATCTACATTCTACTTGGGGCGCCAGACCACCCCGACGGCTGCAGTGGGAAATGTCGCCCGGTCGATACCAGGCACAGCTCCATTTCTCGAGTCGCCCCTGGACACAGGACGTTTCAGTCTCCCTGCCATTGTGGCTCGATGCGGCGCTGGGGATCCGTCTGTCACAGATGACGAGATCGCGAATTGGGACGGGAGATTGGATTGGTTTCCAAGCTTTGCGCTCACGCGGACAGGCCCTAAGTTCATCATGGATGATGGAAGCAATGGTGTTGGCCTGCCCGTGTCTGATGCCTTCCTTGCCAAAGATCGTTTGTGGACAAGCCTGGACAGCTTTACCGAACCGCATACATTCAGCCATGAAAAGCTGGTTACCGAGATTTACAGGATCGCAGCAGCCGTGTACAGAAGGCAGTGCAGACGGCAGCCTCGAAAAACCGGGGAGAGCCAGCAACAAAAGGTGGCTCGTGAAGCGTCAAGTCTGGGCCACGGCGGTCAAGAAGAACTGTCGATGGGCAACCTCCCTGCCTGGTGTCTAGAGCTACTGAAGCGGCTTCCAGCCGGATCATCTTGGGAGAGCTGTATTCTCTGGCCGATCGGCATCGTGGGAAAGGAATTCAGCGCGAGTGAGGACCAAGCGTATGTGCTGGACAGACTGCGTGATCTCGAAGGACGGTTCAAGGTACGGCTGTACACGGTGGTTCGGGAGGAGTTGGTACGGGCATGGCTGGTAAGGGATGGAGGCATTGCGAGTAGTGAGGCGTTGGTTTCTATTTTGTGTGGGTAGTATGATATTACGGAACCGACGAATGGCTGTATTATATAATATCGGAGAAGACTGTTTGAACCGACATGAGCGACATGAGCTACTATGGCATATTGGATTAGGCTGGCATTTGATAGATGAAAATTTCATGGCAACTTTGTGTATTGTGTCAAACAACGAGTGAGTTACTAGCTATCGCGAATTTCTCACATAACTAGAATCCAGCTACGCAAAAGTCTACTGATCCAGGGGCCTCATCTCGTACAGAGTCTCGTCCATGTACTTGACCAATTCATCCCTCCACTTCTTGACTTCCTCAAGCTTCACAGTCTCAATGCGACAAGATCCAGGCTTGCCCTCAGGATCAGAGTTCTTAACATTCTCTTCGTACCGCTCTCTGAGAGCATCGGCAGCCAGACGGGCACGCTGGGAGATGACATCCAGACGATAAGTTGTCCACTGGTAGTAGAGCTCAGTCAGGTGCGACTTATTGCGGATGTTTGCATTCGTCGTCTCGTCAACCAGGAGCGGGTTCTTGGGGCGGAACGAGGTGACGATGGTGACGCGCTCAGGCATGTTGTCGACTGGAGCAGCAGTGTGGGTGATGTACCGGCCCTGAAGGAGCACAGCGCAGCCCTATAGAACGAAGCGTTAGGACCGATATAGCTTTTGCAATGAGAATTACATACCATCTGCGGGGCCTTGACCTTGAGCGTGGTGCCGTCGCCCTTCATGAGTTCAGTTTCGCCGCCGACCATGTTCCTGGCATCCGAAAGCATGACAACGCAAACCCAAGGGTGCGAGTCCTTGTGCCACTCAATAATGGGCTTGGTCTGGTCAGTCACAGCGCGCTTCTTGGGCTTTTCGGCTTCATAGCGTCGAATGGCCTCCTCTGTCGCCTCCGGAGGCTCAATCGGGGTATTGCGGACGGCATCAACACCGCCAGCGCCGAGCTGTACGTTGGTATGGCTAATCTCGTAGTCCATGGCGGGGATCAACTCAACACCAGCAATTTCGCTGACGATTTTCAGAAGCTCGGGAGAGTGCCAGAACTGGTGGATGAACGGGGCATAGCGAGGGGCCATGCCTCGCAGCTGGACAGATCCAGGGCGCGTATAGTGGAGGCAGTTGTCAAGAACAGCAGGGCTGAAGAGTTCTCGTCGGTGAGCGAGGACGGCTTCGTGCGACAACAGAGGGAATGGCTCTGTTGTGGTGACGGGGGACAGCTCTGTGGGCTCCAGCGCCAGATCCTCCATCCTGAGAATGGAAGAAGGTGGCGAGAAGGCCAGATGCTTGGATGCATCAAACTTGGTGGTGGGACCAGCAAGTGGCTTTCCGCTGGGAGCCATGTTACTCACCGGCATGGGGGTTTCGACAGCAGCTTGGGGGGCCATGGTTGGCAAGTGTGCGAGTAGATGGCAAGACAAGGGCGAAGTTGGGGAGGTAGCAGGGGAGATTATTGCTCGTGAAAGCTTGATGGGTGTCTTATCTGGTGGGTGAACAGTTATCTGACCCAAGTCCTCATTCTTATATATATTGATGCGTGCCTCTGGCGACTGGATGAATCTTGATAGGACGCCGCTAGGTACAAATGGGGCTATTCGACACGCCAGGAGCACCAAAGAGGTTTGCAAGCATAGTGACAGGCCGAAGTGTGTGTGAGGCTAAATGGGGTTTGTGATGCTTGCCAACCGTAATCTGGGGAAGATCATGCTGAAACGGGCAATTCAAGGCGCGCCTACAATAGCACGGAGCTTGATTGCAATGCGATTGGGACGGCACATTGACTATGGCCGGTGTGGCGCAACAGATATGGCAAAAATGAACGATGGGGAAGACATAGCATGATAGCGGACATTATCTGCCATCTTTTGGCTGGCTTGGACCTCGCCACCTCGATCAGCATTGATCATAGCGTAGAACCCGCTAAACTCCATTAGGAGTATTCTAACCGCCGCCCCACCTCGTATCTCACTCAGCCTCTCCACACGATACCTCGAAATGATGCATCATGAATCCCGATCTTGCCCCGGACTCGAGGTTGTCCGGGCTTCCCCGCGAGCTAAGCCGCCGAGGGAATGAATGAACGATGGGTCTAATTATTAAACACGGCGGATGTGATGCGAAATTGCCTTCCTGAGAGCAAAAGTTGTGATGAGTGGGCTGGCGAGTCAGATGGTTGGCGGGAGTCTAGACCTAATCTGAATACCCCGCAAACTGGTGAAGGCTCCCCAAATCTCTGAGGACAGTGTACTCTAGCGTATGGTTTATCAACGATGAGAGCCGGGCTATTCCAAATAAAGGGTATTTGTCGCGCCGTGAATGAGGGGGTGGGTTCTCCCCATGCTATCACCACCGCAATATGTGCGGATGCTTTTCACAAGGGTCAAGATATGCCTGGGCTTCATCGGCAGCGTCCCTATCTCTAGCGATCCGCTTTGTTACTAAGGAGGTGCCCGGATTGGTGGCAGCACCCAGGCCTATCTGGACCACCGTATCTGGTGCTAAGGATCTAGCACGGAGAGACAAGGTTTTCCTGTTCCCATTCAACCGCCATCCAATTTGTCAACTGAGAACAACGAGATCTCGAATATTTAATCTTGGGACCTGCAGGCTTTTTGCACTTGCTTTTCATCACCATCACGCTTCTTAGTCTCTCGCAGCCCCCATCGCCTCTTCATTACCAACATCCCCTCCTTACCTCATCATTGCCCAAGTTTCACAACGCTGAGACCGAAACATGGCAACACCCACCGAAAAGGTCGACACACACCCTACCAACTACACGGCCGATCTGGAAAAGACCAACTCTGTGATCCAAGGCAAGGTCGACATACTCGAAAACATCAACTACAATGGCATCAACACAGAGGCCATTCCCTCTGGCGTGGACGAGATCTACGCCAAGAAGGTGTCCATTATGAACCAAGCCCTGATTGACATTGGCATGGGACGCTTTCAGTGGGGTGTTTATGCCGTGACGGGCTTTGGCTGGTTCGTTGACAACGTGAGTCAACATCTAGATCTAGATTTGTGTACTCTCTGGATGCTGACCACCCCCTCGCAGTTCTGGATGCAAGCCATCACCATCATCAGCGCGCCGGTCAGGAACGAATTCAGCGTCAAGCGCATCGCATTCATCCACGTCGCCAAGTACGTCGGCCTCGTCCTCGGTTCCTCCATCTGGCCTGTCACGGCCGACTACATTGGCAGACGCCTTGCCTTCAACATCACCCTCCTTATCTCAGGCGTTGCAGGTCTCATTGGTGCCGGCAGTCCCAACTTCGTGGCCATTGCGACTTTTTGCGCCTTCATTGGTATCGGAACCGGTGGCAACCAGCCCGTGGACAGCGCCATCTTCCTCGAGTACATTCCGGCTACCCACCAATACCTCCTGACCATGCAATCTGCCTTTTGGTCTCTTGGTCAAGCTGTTGCAGCCTTGATTGCCTGGCCCATCATTGCCAACTACTCGTGTCAATCCACTGCCGTGCAGTGCGACTACCACGATAACCTCGGATGGCGTTATACTCTCTGGGCTTTTGGTGGTCTCACAATAGTCATGTTTCTACTCCGCCTCCTCTTCTCCATATACGAGACTCCCAAGTACCTCCTCGGAAAGGGCCTGGATCGTGAAGCCGTCGAGGTGGTTGAGAAAATCGCAGCGAGAAACGGCGGCACGACCTGGCTGACTCTGGAGCACTTCCGTGCGGTTGATCGCGAGTCTGGTGCTGACGAAGACCACGATCCTACCGTGACTGCAATCAATGCGGATCACAGTACAATCATCAAACGAACCCTGCAAAAGTTCAAGCCAGAAAAGGTTGCCACGTTGTTTGCCACATCACGACTTGCGCTGTCAACCTCTCTCATGATCTTCCTGTGGTGCTCCATTGGCATGGCTTACCCGCTGTACAACTCCTTCATCCCAATCTACCTCGAGAACAAGGGCGTGAAGCAGGGTGCTGGATCCATTTCTACTACGTACCGCAACTACGCCATCCAAGCCGTGTGTGGTATTCCGGCTTCTCTGCTTGGTGGGTTTACCGTTGACATGAAGCGGATGGGTCGCAAGGGCACCGGCACACTGGCCTGCATTGGCACCGGCGTGTTCTTGTTCCTCTTCACCCGCGCCCAAAACAGTGCCGCCGTCCTTGGATTCTCGTGCGCTATTGCCTTCTTCCAGAATCTGGTCTACGGGTTGCTGTACTCTTACACGCCGGAGCTATTTCCAGCTCCCGTGCGTGGCACTGCCAATGGATTAGTCGCCGTCTTCAATCGAATGAGTGGTCTGATGGCGCCCATCACTGCGGCATACATCGGCATTAACACAGACCTACCTGTTTGGATCTCGGCATCTCTATTTGTAGTCGCTGGTTTGGTTTTTCTTGTGCTTCCCTATGAGACTCGTGGAAGAGCTGCGGCTTAAGTGTGGAATGACGGTTTGCCTTGGAGATGGCTCAAACCCTACATAAGAAGACGGAATAAATCATTTGTGTCGATTTCCATACTCATCGTATTGTGATACGACAAATTAAGTGCCTGCGGTGTTGGGTCGGCTTCGATCTGAATAAGGACGAGCATCTCGGTGTCAAGCTCAGCGAGGTAAGTAGTGGACGTTCAACTGGTAGTACGTCCGTCGGATGAAGATGACGCTTTGCAGCGGCTGGATTCTGTTCTTCGGTCATGACCTCCCGGGTTCCGCGTCAAGAAGGGACCTGAATTTCCTACTTCGGTTCAGCGGAGGGTGGGTAACCCTGCGGAGACTGGCCGAGCCCTGCCGCGTCGGGCTTCCCGACAGATCTTCGGTAATCGATGACCCGAGGTAGTAGTCTCAGCTCCCCAGCAATGTGGAGCCATGGTTCTTGTAGTACACGGTAGTCTTCAAGTGAATCATTACTACTCATTAATATCCAGTGCTCCCATCTTGCTCCGTCGTTTGCTCCCTTCAGAATACTCCGGCGTCATCATGTCCGATGCCGGCAACCAGCGTGCGCATGGCGCAAAAACGCATTTTACCAATCCTGTGATCTGGGAAGACCTTCCTGACATGGAAGTCATTCGCATCGGCAACACATACTTCATGAGTGCCTCCTCGTTTGCCTTCTCCCCAGGGGCGCCCCTGCTCCAATCAAGCAATCTGGTCAACTGGGAGTACATCGGCCACTCAGTCCCAGACCTTTCCTTGTTTGGAGAAAGATTCAGTCTGAACGGCAAGCACGCAGGGGCCTACGGGAAGGGAGTCTGGGCCTCCACTATGCGATACCGCAGGAGTGATGGACTATTCTACTGGTATGGTGCCATTCAGGGAACTGAACGGACTTTTATCTTTACTGCCAGAGATCCGAGAAGCTCGTGGACTGCTTTGCCTCCGCTGAATAAGTTCTATTATGACCTAGGGCTGCTAATTGACGACGACGATGATACGTTATACCTTGCGTATGGAACAAAGGACATCTACGTTGCTCGCCTAAGCGCAGATGGGCTTACTGAGGTTGAAAGTCGGGTAAATAATTCTTATTTCTCATACTATTGGGGCACTCTAATGTAATTGCAGCTAGTCTACACATCTGATGAGTACCTCGAAGGTGCTCGCATGTACAATATCGAAGGTGCCTACTGCATCTGGCTCACACGCCCTTATGCCGGGCAATACGTCCTCAAGTCAGCCAACGGTCCATTCGGACCTTATGAGTGCAGGCGTGTGATTGGAGAGATTCCGTCTCCGATCCCAGGATCCGGCTGCCCTCACCAGGGAGCAATCGTTGACACCCCAGATGGCCGCTGGTACTACATGGCTTTTATGGATGGCTACCCTGGTGGCCGAGTCCCAGTCCTTGCACCCCTCACGTTGACTGAAGACGGCTGGTTTGAGATCAAGGGAGATGGTTCCACCGAGACAGAATGGATGCTCGAATACCCGCGAGTGATCCAAGACACAGGAGATGGCCGCCAAAATTCCTGCTTCAGAACCCACTCTTTTACAAATTCCACATTAGAGCATTGTTGGGAATGGAATCACAGCCCTGATAATGCCTCTTGGTGTGTCGGAGCAAAGGGGTTGCTTCTCAAGGCTGGCACGGTAACGGACAGCCTTCATCTCGCAACCAACACCCTTACTCATCGGATCATCGGCCCTAAGAGCATGGCGACGTTTTGCGTGGATGCATCGCAGCTAATTGAAGGAGACCGAGCTGGTGCGAGCATGTTTCGCAACAAAAGTGCGTATATCGGCGTCCACAGGGATGCCGATGGCTTGTACTTGGTATACGTCGATGGCATAGAGGTCAAACCTATCAACTCTCCTACTGGATGGATGAACGGCCATCCAGTTGCCCTTGACTGGGCCGTGGCCTCCATCGGAGACGTTCAAACAAAGATGAGGCTGGCTGACGGTCGGGTGTGGCTACGTGTCAGAGCAGGCATCACGCCAGCATTTTCTCACGGGTATGAGAAGCAAACAAGGTACGCAACTTTTGAGTATAGCTACGATGGGGAGGCTTTTAGTCAACTTGGGCCGCAATATGCTCTGAGTAATGACCCTACAGGGTACGTTGGGTATCGGTTTGGACTGTTCAACTTTGCTACGAAGGCCCTAGGTGGGCAGCTCCTTGTGGAGCGGTGTGACATTGAAGCATGGGCATGAGTATAGATGGATAGAAGAATAACGAATGATCAATTGCTCTGCACAAAACATAGCAAGCCAAGCACATACTCCAGTTTGGGTGTGGTGAATGCTCATCGTATAACGACTCAAAGAGCGAAGAGGATCATGGGGTACGCAGCCATCATGCTACCCGCGCGTGGCCAGGATTGACTGAAATTATTTGTCATCTCAGATGTGCCCGCCGGGGCTAAAAGACACCATGGCATGGGCGGCTGGGTGAGCCGCCGACACACATCTACACCACTGTACATCTGGTTTAGACACTGGCTTTGTATTTGTCGTGTTCAATACGATAAAGATTAGCGTCCCGCTCAACCCTGGTCAATCCAGACCACCTCATCTCCACTCCACAAGCCATATGGCAACGTGACTCCACATCCCAGATGACCTCTGTCAAGCCTCTAGCCACACGATTTAGATACACAGCTCGGATGGTAGCACGGAATTGGCAGGATGACTCAACACCGGGCATGAAAGCCCAGAATTGCCCTAGAACACCAGTACACAGTGGCCAGCGTGGGAATTACTAACTGACACTGGGGACCATGATGCCTTGCGTATCGCTACCCCAACACACACGGTCTCGGTTAAAGATGGATCTTGCTAATTGGTGGGCTTGGAGTCGTTCTTGATGGCGCGTTTGCATTTAGGCAATATTACAATTTAGTGTTGGAAGCCTCGTCCACGGCGTCCCATGGGCACCCACAATGGCCAACACTGGTCGCCAAGGAGGTAGAGCGGCGCCTGAGCATCCCATCCCCTCGAAACCACACCAGATGCGGCGAGGGGCGAGGTTGGATGGCACGTCCAGCTGACATGCACCCACCATTTTCGGTTTTTATCCGCGTCGGGCCTCCCCCGACCAGTGCAAGACAGGCAGAGGCGGCATCGATGGACAGGGATTGCATCCAGTCTCGGTGCAAGTCGTGCCGATTTCTTCATCTCATGCTTGGTGACCCACAACCTGCCCAACCCCATGGGAAACCGCAGTTTCTCCTCCGCATTCCCCACATGATCGATCCGGGGTGAGCTGACACGCCGTAGGAACTTTACACCGAGAAAATTGAGCAGACCCTCGGTTCCGTGATGCCCATATTCAAGCCCTGGGCATATAAGCCGATAGCTTCCGCCAATTGATTCTGACTCACATCTCAACAAGGACAACAACAAACAGATTTCACCATGTCGACAGAACCGGTCACGCCCACGCCTTCCAAGGCCATGGAACACACTGAAGAGGTCGAGCAGACAGCCATGTCTTCCAAAGATGCTGTTGCCGATGCCGCTGCCAAGGGTCAAGGAACAACTGGCTACGAAACGCTGACGGTGTGGGAGACGGTCAAGAAGTTCAAGATGAACTCTCTCTTCTGCTTCCTCATCACCTTCAGTGCCGCGACTGATGGTTACCAGATTGGGTACGCCTACGCCATACTAATCAGTGCAGCACTGGAAGAGACTTGGTGCTGATTTTATATCTTCTTGTCGCAGAATTCTCGGAAACATCATCGCCAACCCCGGATTCGTCAACCAATTCGGCCGTGTTGGATCAAACGGCAAGAAAGCCCTCGCTTCGGGGGACCTTGGTGGTTGGAATGCCCTGGGATCTGTCGGACAAATCATTGGAATGACTACACTCCCATTCATCACGGACAGATTCGGCAGAAAGATCTCCATGTACTGGTACTGGACCATCCTGGCCATCGGTATCACGGTCGAGTGTGTTGCCAGGACTCCAGAGGTCTGGTACCTCACCAAGATCTTCGGTGGCATCGGTGTCGGATGCTTGCAATCGACCATCCCAGCCTACGTCTCGGAAGTCGCCCCGATCCGCTGCCGAGGCGTCTTTCTCATGTTCTACAGCTTGTGGTTCAGCATGGGCCAGTTCTTTGCTCCAGTGGCCCTTCAGGTCATGTCGACCTACGCGCCAAACAACTATCTCACTCCGATTTACACCCAGTGGTCCCAGGTTGGCCTGATGCTCATCATCATCTTCTTTGTCCCAGAGTCCCCCGCCTGGTGTGCCTCCAAAGGCCACGCTGAAAGGGGCAAGAAGGCGCTTCGTCAGCTTTACCGGGGTGTCGAGAATTATGACGTGGATCTGCAGTACAATCTCCTCGTGCTGACTATTGAACACGAGCGGAATGTTGCTGCCGAGCAGAAGAATGAGCACTGGTGGGCAATCTTCAGGAAGACTGACGGATTGCGAACGCTCATCTCGCTGTGGACACTCATGTCGCAGCCATTCATTGGTCTTGGTCTGTTCCTGAGCTATGGCTCGTATTTCTTCCAGCAGGCAGGCATCGATGATCCCTTCCGTGTTACCTGTATCACATCGGGTATTGGTATGGGTATTAGTATCTTGACCATCTATCTCGCCGATGTTACTGGTCGACGGTGGATGGCTTGCTGGGGTACCTCACTTTGCTGGCTGTGCAATGTCGCAGTGGGAATTCTCGGCTTGGTTCCCAAGACTAATGCTACCAACGTTCTACTCGTGGTGTTCTCTGTATTCTGGAGTAAGTGAATCATCCTCTTGGGTTTAGACTCATTTGCTAACTTGAACAAGACGTCGGGCTAGTTGGTAATGGTGCTACTGGATGGGGCTTCATCGGCGAGATCTCATCCCAACGACTCCGACCTTATACTGCCGGATTCGCTGCTGCATCTACCTGTGTCATCGGTATCGGCATGGGCATTCTGATCCCGTACATGATCAACACCAATGATTGGAACTGGGGCCTCAAGACATGTTGGTTCTTCGCTGGAACTGGACTGCCTTTCATCATCGGCATCTGGTTCTTGATCCCCGAGACGACTGGGTAAGTCCACTCCCCACATTCGAGTATTGCACTGCTAACTTCATTAGTCGATCTTCTGCGGAGCTCGATGAGCTCTTCGAGCGCAAGATCAGGCCTTGGAGGTTCAAGCAGACCAAGACGGCCACCCAGAACCTTGTTGCCAATGAGCAGCGAGACTATGAGGTCCGGGATGTGAAGGAGGCATCCAACTAAGCTGCACGTCACCAGATGATACTAAACACCGCATAGTGTGTCATTTGCCACTTTTCGGTGTTATATCGAGGATTGATGGTTGTCATCTAGCTGTCACAGTGGAAACCTGTCACACAGGGCGCTCTCTCAAGTAGCAATGCCGCGGTTGGGTGACATTGGCTGAATGAGTGTCTCAATTTGAGATTCGTTGGGCCATGTGGCCGCTATATTGATTGATAGTATAATCTAAAGTGAAGGTCGCTAGCCTCCAAGTAATATCGCACTGCTTCGAGCATCCTGACCTCTACATCAACAGCGTAGCCGCGGTTCATTATGCCGCTCTTGCTCAGAGTGACGTCTTTCGTCTTGAAACTGCAGGGACAATCGCTGCAAGACGCTCAATCCAGTGCATATCAGCAACGCTAGTGGTTTAGGAACCCCGCACCAGCACGATGCCAACCAGGGTCGCTCGGTGATAATTGTGCCTCGGTCGAATTTCCATGCCAAGACCACGGTACAGTACCAAGATGTCTCGTTCCTAGAAGGGTTAGCAGCCATGAAGAGCAAAAAGGGGTGTCGCAGGGACGTAACGTAGCCACTTGGATATATGAAACTGTGACAAGACGGGGAATCCATGTCGGCATGGCCCTAAGTATGCATGGCTGACTCCCGCTTAGCGACCCTCAGGCATGAGTGGAGAAACTATTGTTCGCGGCCCAAAAGGACAACCTTCAGCTGCCGTGTTGTTTGCCGGATCTGGCAGCAGTTTGGCCCTCGGGAGAAACTCCAACCATTTTCAGCATCATCTCGTACACACCATCTCGCCATAACCGTTGTCTGTCAACAACATTCCATACAGCCGACACAAGCAGCATTTTCGTGATGCAGCCAATGAATCCAGGAGGAAAACTTGCACTATGATACCTCAAGGGGAGAACTGTTCACGCGACGGCCATTAGAAGCATCTTGTCACCAGGCTAGTGCACCTAAGGGTGGTATGCCCCTGGCGTTTGCGTGGCAAAGGCGTGCCAGACTCCATGCTCGGTAGATGTGGCTTGCTTAATGGTGTGCCTCCACCACACTTTATTGACTAAGCGCAATACATTACCAGCTGGGGCGGCATGTGACACCTGCCAGATCTTTCCAGATCCGCCGTCTATAAGATGGCTGCCGGCAGCTTGAGAGGGGGGCGCTCAGAGATCTTCGTGCCGACCATTGCGCCTCATTGTACGAGTATTATCTCCAATGTCTGCGTCTGGCGACTTTGGCCCTGCGCCGCCAGGCGTGGATCTTGCCGAGACCCAAACCGACGAGATCATGAGGGTCTCCATCACGTTGATGGTGTTGGGTGTGGGCGTGGTGTCTATTCGGCTTTGGGCTCGCTTCATGGCGGGAACTGGTCTCGCTGCCGACGACTATGTTATCATTGCAGCACTGGTGCGTACATTAGCATATGTATCATGCCGTCATGCTCACTGAACTGAAGGTATTCGCAATTGGTACTGCGGCTCTATGCATTATCAGTGTGCCATATGGCAACGGCAGCCATCTCTGGGCCTTGACGCTGGACGATTTCGAGCAGCTCTGGAAGATGGTCTATGCCTTCGGGCCTATTTATGCGACCACTGTGACTCTCACCAAAACTTCGATTCTCTTATTTTACAAGCGTATCTTTGGCACGAGTTGGTCATATTATACTTGTCTTGCCCTTGCTGTTGGATGGTGGATCGCGATTATTGTCGCCTGCTTCACGGAATGCTTTCCCATGTCGCACTTCTGGGAGCAGTTTACCAATCCAGAAGCCGAGGGGAAGTGTTTCAACATTTATCTCTATTTCCTTATTAATAGCATTTGCGCCATGCTCATTGATGTTTGCATCCTCCTCGTCCCCATCTACCCAAGTGAGTGCATCAAGGATAGCGGTCGCGGAACGAGCTAATAATCATAGTCTACCAATTACAAATGCAGCTGCGACAGAAGCTTGTGATTTATTCCATCCTCTTACTTGGTGCTTTGTATGTTCTTCAACATCATCCTCGGATGTTTCAATACTGACACCAAGTAGTGTGTGCATTGCCAGTATCGTCCGAATTGTCGCCATCGATTCCTTGATCAAATCTACCGATCCCCCGTGGGCCATGTCGAAAGTGTATCTCTGGTCCTGCTGCGAGCCCTTTGTCGGCATCATTTGTGCCTGCCTCCCGACATACAGCCCCCTGATTCGAAAGTGGTGGAAGGCCACCGTCTCATCACACGAATACAGCTCCAAAGGCAGCAGCAGTTTTAATGCGGCAAGCTCAAAGATACAAAGAAATAAGGCGAGGCTTGAGTGGAAGAAGATTCATGGGGACAGCAATGTTAATTTCCGGGACGACGAGATAGAGTTGACTAACAATAATGTATCTGCGGGCGATAAGAACTCTGCGGAGAGTCCGCGAGTAGTGGATAAGGGCAGTATTCATGTTCAGAAGGATTTCTATTGGTCTCAGGGCTCGCAAGGTCAGCATCCTAACCAAATGGTTTGATAATGTGATAGCTGCAGAGAGGACGCGGAAAAGATCATTTTTGGATCGCAATGACTGAAATCAAATAATCCAACACAACGAAGCCAAATATTAGCGCAACGAACAGCCTAATTATCATCCGGGACGGATGAAACAACCAAGAGCACGACGAAACCATACTAATATCCTATTTTTCTAAAGGTGATGCAAGTCAGGGCAAGCGACCTTCGGGATATCAGCAACGAGATGATAACTAGTCAGCTCTCCAAGGGCAAGCACAGCAAGAACGAAAGCAGCAGCTGCACCCATACTAGTGAGACCAACGGCTCCAGCAACGACAACAGTAGGCACGGGGGTGCCTGTAGCAACAGGAGTGGTGGTGATGGTTGGAGTCACGGCTCCAGGGCCCATTGTGGTAGTCTCGGGCTCTTCCTGCTCCGTGTTGGGCTTTGAATCGTCCCCTTTGGAGGTGGGTTCGGGCTGCCCCTGTGTGATGGGCGGGGCATCCGGTCCTTGAGAAGTCGCAGAGCCGCCGCTACCTTGATTGGCCTCACAAATCGCCTCAAGAGCGGGCACAACTTTGTCTGCAAGAATTGTTAGTGCGACTTGAGATATGTGGACACGGCGTGGCCGAGAATTCGCATACTCAGGGCAGCATCGGCACCACAGGCCGCAATGACCGGAGCGGTGGCAGCGGTCTCAATCTTGTCAAACTCATTGCAAACACACTTGTAGTCATCGATGGCGCAGCTGGTAGTGGCCTTGATAGCATCGTTCAGGGGCCCGAGCGCGCAGGAGGGGATGTCGACAAGGGTTTGGGCTTGGATGGAGGCAGCAAGAAACAGCGCAGCAGTGAAAGAGTACTTCATTTTGGCCGTGGTGGAGTTGGGAAGCTAATCAACAGAAGACCAAAAGTGTAGTGGGAAGTGTTGAGGCTGGTAGTGGGTAGCGACTGGAGCTGGATCGTCGAGTGAATGGATGATCTGCATAGAATAGAAGAACTTGAGATGGGTGGAAGATGAGCTTTTATAGCCTCGAGGTTAGTGACTGCGCTTCAATCGAGTAATCAAGAGTTGTCCACTGCCGGCATGATTTGATTCAACCACACAGCATGAGACCTGTAGATACGCAATATCACCTCCAGAGCCGAAGTGGTGTGGTGACTAGTACGGGACCTGGCCATGGCAGAAATTTCTCCATCCCCAGACTAACCCCATCAGCGCCAGGAATCTAGATAAGGAATCAGGTCTCCATTCTCCCGGGGAATGCATTGACAGATAGCTCTACCCCGCGTTTGAATGCTTGGCAGGGGTACTGACTATCTACTCTAGCATCGGCCACGCTTTGACTTCTATGATAATCTGGACGGTGCCTGGAGCGCCAGGGGATGTTGGCCGCATTACATGCAGTGTAACACTCTCATATCAGGGTTAGGCCAAACTTGGTAGCACACTGCGGAAGTAGATTGACGAGTCCTCGCCCTAAAGGGGATGTCCTGGGGAATTGGAGAAGCCCGACGGACACATTTCTTGGTAGCCCAACTTCGACGAACCAGAAACTCATTATCTTCCTTGAGTTCTTTGGTTGCCCATCTGAAAGGCTACAGGGAGGCAGGGTAGCATGTAAATAGATTGCTGCACTTGGACCAACTGAGGCTTGTCAACTTGCTGGCGCGTGAGGGCTTGATAAAAAACGCCGTCGGGGTGTTTCGATGTCGCCCTTGCTGTAGAGGCACGGCGTCGTAGGTACATGATGGACAAGGCAGTAATATTGGACTGGTGACGTTTGAAATCAACGAACTGTTTAAGGAGGGCGCACATTACCAATACGGGCGTCCTCGCCTGATTTGGATTGCTCAATTATCTAGGCTCCGGAAAGCATACACTGGCGACCATGGGATGCGCCTGGGTGCCGAGTGCCGAGCGGTGTGATTTATTCTTCGTTTCCCGTACCCAGATGCGCGGGGGATCAATCCCGATGGTGATGGCAAGACCACGCTAGCAAACGCCCAGATGGAGACAGCCGACATCATCCAGACTTGCTGAGGCAGTCAAATCTGGGAAGGGTCAAGGGTTGTGCGTATGGGCTGATGTAAGGCTAATAATCGTTGACGCGTCTTGTTCATCGCCGGCGGAAGCTTGCGCGAAGCTGAAGCGAGCCCTCGGCCCTCCCCCGATGGTCTCAACTTGCCCCGATGCCAAGGGCAACCCCTGGAATAGCAGACCCAACTATTAGTGCAGCGTCGATCATGCCGCGGCTCAAGCCTGCCAGAAACCTTGTCCTTTCGGCTTTCTTTGGACCGATCTAAGCAACGGAACCAAGCCAATGAATGAGGCCAAACAGCCATGTGGGGCAAATTAACCGTATGGAATACGACTATTCTTGCTGCACCGCTCATGGCTATCTCGACAATGGATCACGCGCGAATCGGTGGGGTAGCTGGCCTGCCAGAAGCCGGGTGTGGTACCATTCTCTACCCGGGCACGAAGTTGCTCAAACAGTGCTGTCGGTTGACCACCTTGGCCGCCCATTTGAGTAGGATGACTAGCGTCTTACCCCAGATACCTCGCATTGGCTAATTAGGCCAAGGGTCTTGTAAATAGGCGAACTTTTCAACTGAGAGGTGGGGTTGGCATGTTGACGCGGATTCTGAGAATACCTGCTACTAAATCCCTTCCTCTCTATATGCGGTCCATATGGTACCCCGCGTCTGCTACCCCGGTTCTGCGAGGTTGCGCCTCGGGTCGTATTATCAGAAAGCGAAAAACTCCTTCTTTTAGGACAGTTGACGAAGGTCAGTTAATTCTACTTTCGGGAACTGATATGCCGACCAGATATGCCCGCAAGTATAAAGAAGATTATACAGGATCAATGACGATGAACCTTTTGATCGTGACCCCAGAGCGTTCCTACCCGCTTGACTTCCAGACACCATTGTCGATCCTTTCCGGCCAAGACTTTTCTTGTTTGGACGCATTCCCATGCCCACCATGAAGTCAGTATACACCCGCGCACGTTTCAAGCAACATGTTTCCTGACAATTGTAGCATCTTTATCCACGCATTCATCACTTGGTCTCTGCTACCACTATCCTCGGCCCTCCCAAATATCAGAGGAGACACAACATGTGTGGCAAAGCGGCCCGATGGACCAGTGCAAGTGACGGTAGACTGCATTGACCCTACGTACAACAAAGTGGTCTATGACGGGGATGGGTATGAACACATTCCAATTCCCCACAGGAAGATCTCAGGCCATTTTGAAGGCTCAAAGATTGAGTTCAATATTTACCTGCCTGACAAAGGCTGGTCAAACCGCTTCTTTCAGTTGGTCTATCCGCTTCAGAATTCTACGGCGCTTGATGAAGAGATTGGCTTCGGTGCCGATAGTGGCGGCTATACGGTGCGCGTGACCGGGACTCCCGGTTACCGCGCAGATGCGGCTATTGCCAAGCTATCCAGGGACATTGCCCGAGAGCACTACAAGAGCAAATCTTCAAAGATTCATGGATACGTCTACGGCGCAAGTGGTGGCTCGCTTCTCACCATATCAGCCATGGAAAATACGTTTGACGTGTGGAGTGGAGGCCTCGCTATGGTTCAGGCCACACCGGCTTCGATTCCGAATAATTGGTCCCTTCGAGCGCTTGGCGGCCTTGTTCTAGAGCAAAAAGCTGCCCAGCTTAAGGATGCGGCACGCCCTGGTGGTAGCTTTGATGATCTCTCTTTTCTCAGTTCCGCAGAGCGTGCCGTATTCGACGAAGCCACAGCGCTGGGAATTCCCCTCGCAGCCTGGGAAGATTTTGAGGGGGTAGGCCAAAACAGGACGACGGATCTCTATGAAGTGTTTCGTACGAACGCAATTCCCACCGTGAAGCAGTTTGACCCGACATATGCGGACGACTTCTGGAGCAAGCCAGGATACTTGGGCACGGACAAGTCAGAACTTGGACGATTCATCCAAGGGCGACTGATTGACTTCAGAACGACAATTGCTCAGATCAAACCGAGCAAGAATGATTCCGTTGTCCAGCTATCCCTGGCCAGAGTAGCCAAGATCCCAAGTGACCACGGTCTTGAGTTCATCGTCTTAAGCGATGACGGGAAGAACGAGCTGGGTGTCTTTACTGGCACCCTGGACGAGACCTCGAGGCTTGTTTCAATCTATACGGACAACAACACCACAATCGTCAGCCGGCTGAGAGAAGGAGCGCAGCTACGTGTCAATAATCGATGGTACTTGGCACTCCATAGCTATTACCGCCACCAACTACCCACTCGAAGTGGCTTCTATGCCTACGACTACCTCCGAGAGAGCAATGGAAAACCGCGATACCCGCAGCGCGACGTTCTGGCAGCACCCATCATTGCCGAAGGTGCCAGCGGCGGTGCGGTATTCGACGGCAACATCAATGCCAAGCTCTTCGTCATGGACAACCTCAAAGACTTTGATGCATTTCCGTGGCACGCCGACTGGTACAAGAATCAGGTCAAGAACACAATGGGAAGTGCTTTTGACGACACCTTCCGGCTGTATTATAGCGATAACGCCGACCACTTCTCTGGCCCAGTTGTGAAACCCTTCTCCACCAGACTTGTGGACTACACAGGGCTGTATGAGCAGCTGTTGCGGGATCTGAGTGCATGGGCCGAGGAGGGCATAGAGCCTGTCGAAGCAACGCGCTACAATGTGCAGAATGGGCAAGTGATTGTCCCTGAAGCTGCTTCTCAACGGAAGGGCATCCAGCCAGTGGTAGACCTTACCGTCAAAGATGGACAGCGAATCACGATCAAAGCCGGCGAAACAGTCACATTCAAGGCAAAGATTGAAGCACCTGATGGAACAGGACAAATTGTTTCCACGGAGTGGGACTACCTTGGTAATGGAGATTTCGTCCAGGAGCCTTTCGCTAAGATCAAGCAAAAGGTCAACATAAAGGCCAAGTACAGGTACAGCACTCCTGGTACTTATTATCCCGCACTGAGGGTGGCTTCACAGAGAGATAGAGATGCGAAAACTCCATTTGCCCGGGCTTTGAATCTTGGAAGGGTTAGAGTAATTGTCGAGTAAATGGATACGATGGGCCAACTAGATTGCAATTATTCTCTTCGACGTTGTAGCTGATGGCCAAGAAGGCGGAAGGCTTTGAAGCTGATCAAAAGCTGCCGGTATTCCCAGAAGATAAATTGACAAGCAGGGGCCTCTACATGCTCCAAAAATTCATCATGTGAATTTCTCATCGAAAGGGGCTAAAATCCCACGATAGTCACTACCGTTCTATTATGCCTCTACACTTTCCCTGCTGCGCAATCAGGAAAAAGCCGGCCACGGCCACAGCCGCGCCCGAGCCTGCCCAGCAGTTGCCTGCAGGAGAATCAGAATCAGAATCAGCACCTTCTGACCAACTCCTCTTCCCTGCGTGGCCACCACCCAGTCCTCGCGAGATCCTTGCACAGAGGGAATTCTACTGCGACCAGACCAAGTATCGTAAGTACCGCACTCTGAGGGGTATCTTTGCGGGCCCCACATCCGCTAAACTTGAGCGGCTAAAAATTCCAATGTTAATGCCAGCCGTGATACCAGTTGACGTCGCGCCAGCTCAATATCACACCAGCGACAGCCACCTTAACAGCCTTCATGTCTCTCTCTCTTCATGAACGCGTTTCACGAATTCGCTCCATATTTCCAAGAAAGCTCTCACCAAACTACGATGAGAAGCTCCATATTTCGTCTTGAGATGATGGCAGGACCATCCCAATACACGTGTATCGGCCCCAGAACCCGGATAACTCGCCCAGCACGGTCTCGGTGAACTTTCACGGCGGCGGTTACATTCTAGAAACTCACGGTTGGGACGAGCAATATTGCCATTACATCTCTCAGAGGGCCAGGTTCACCGTGCTTGACGTTGGCTATCGCGCGGCCCCGGAACACCCATTCCCTGCGGCGGTGCACGACGCCGAGGATGCTATCAAGTGGGTGATTTCGCGACCCCCAAATTATATTGTTTGACCCTCAGCGAGCACAGCGCAACACACTGTGTACTCGCATCAGACTCTGACAGTCAAGACATCTTTGCCGAGCTCCAGCTCGGCCAGCTCGCGCTATGTCGCATTAGATTAATCTCGCTGGCCGCGGAGTGCGTCAGTTGCCGGCCGATAGGCTAGCCCCAATACCTGTAGCCGGGACCGTTCCATTGCGTGCGGGGTTAAGCCTTGTCTCAGCCGCCGGATCTCGGGTCTCGGCCTTCATGACCATCTCCTATCGTCATCAGCATTATCATCATCATCATCACAAGCCATTCGCTGACAATCAGCACACATCAGGCATCCACATTACCCGTACCCGTACCCGTCAGCAGAGCCTGCCTTGGCCATCTATCAGCCTGTTGATTCTCATTCAGCTCTCCGCTGATCTAACTAAATACTTGCCTATCGGCATTGCCGGGCTGAATACCGCACGCTGCTGCTGGGGGGCGCGGTACAGAACAGAGCGAGGAGCTTTGCCGTCCAACGCACGGTCGTAGACCAAGCAAGCCCTTTATATCGATACTACTCCTGTCCTCGTTCGGCACCGACGCTGGCGCAATGGGCTCTGGCAAGGCCGCTCAGCCCTGCAGAGGGCATTCTGAACTACGGCCACGGCGATCACGCAGCAAGACGGGCTGTTTGTGCTGCCGCCTACGACGAAAGAAATGCGATGAGAGGAAGCCCAGATGCTCTGGCTGTATCAAGACAGACCTGATCTGCACCTGGCCCGACGCAAACGAGTTCGCCTGGCGTGTCCGCATGGGTCTAAGCACCGGGACTACCGCCACCTCCAGTTCTGCAGACTCCGTGGGGGTGCCCCCCAGCCACAAGGAGCTGTCGCCCGAGGAGGGCGTGGTAGGTGGCCTTATAACTCGACGAGCATCCGGCGACTCGAGAGTTCACAACATCCGCCAAGGAAGCGATGGCTGCGCAGATGGATACATCCCGTCTGTGCTGTACCAGTCACCGCCAGATGGAACTTCTGCCGGAGCGCAGTCTCCATACCACAATGTCTCCCTCAGGGCCCTCAGAGCACCTATCCCCAGACCGATGGCTTTTCCTCAGCCTCCATCGCCGGATTCGAAGCTGCTTCAGCTATACTGCGAGCGATTTTGCCCAGTCATCCTGGTGCTACCTGCACACTGTTCCAATCCGTTTCAGTCTATTGTGCTCCCCAGGGCGTTTTCCGATACCTTGATCATGAATGTTGTCACGGCAGTGGGGGGCGCCTGCGCTGCAGTAGGTGACGCTGAAGCGGAGGTGGCCGCCCTGGGGAAATATGCAAATGCCGTTCGTGAGCTCAAGCCTGCCTTGACCAGCTGGGTGCCCGGCTCATCTCAAGAGACGATCCGACTGTTCCTCGCAACCATGCTCATGTGTGAGTACGAGGTATGTATAGCGAGTTGCTGCTCCTGGGCCCTCCCACAGATTGAATTCTCTGGGCACTGGCGTCTCTGATCTGGCACGAGGCCAGCTGTGTCCGGACCTATGGCTAACCACGTCCCCGAATCTAGGTATTCTCTGGCAATAGACGAGGGATGCTTTTCCAACACTTGAGAGCTGCTCGATATTTTGCACAAGCGGTCCTCGAGATCTACGAAGAAAGCCATCATGCTACAGACCCCGAGGACCTCCGCCTCTGCGAGGCGCTTCTCTCAATCTACGCCCTTTGTGAGTTGTACTCAAGCATCCGGCTGCCGTCCCCGACGGATGATGTTCAGGACATATTAAACTGTCGAGTACTACAACTGCACAACATTCAACATTTCCCGACCTTCCCCGGTGCCTTTGGCAAAGCCTCTCACCTGCTGCAGCTAGTTCCAAGCATATGGGAACTTTCAATCCAGCGTCGACGAGAAGTATCAGAAGGTATCAACTTGGACTGCCACAGGACTTATGTTGCGCTGAAAGGCCAACTAGACCAAGGGTACGGAAGCATGCAAGCCTTGCCGGTTGAAGCCGATGCCAGCCTAGCTATGGCCGACGCCAGTATCTGTGCGAGACAGCTTATCCGAATCGCCCTTGTGCTTTTCCTGGACTCTTCATACTACTGCGACGACTCGACCTTTATCAACACCATCTCCGGGCCTCTTGTCGAGCAGGGCATCAATTTCATGGCAATTTGTAGCGGCACTGCATGGGCAGGTCTCGCCTACTGGGCTTTTGCCATCATCAGCTCCTTTGCTACAACTGACGAACAGCAGAGTACCATACGCAATTTCTTTGGCTCCAGTAACTTTAGGCTCAGCCATCGGGCGCAAGAAGTCCTCTCATGGGTGTGGGACGGACCGGATGATGTTTTTGGGATTAATGGACTGGCATCTGTTCTTGAGCAGCATCAAACCAGTTGGTGCTGTTGTTAAGTAATGGTTTTTTTTTTTTGGCCTGTTATCAAGCAACAGTGTGCTGGTTTAGCACGTGAAGTACATCGGAGGTCTTGCCATCTGTAAATTGTAAACAGACTCTGTGGTAAGAATCGCTTGTCCATGTAATGTCGATCGCCGCGGCTTTAATATTTGTATTTGTAGGACACAGTTTAAGGCCACTAAAGTCAACGAGTTTCTCCATGAGCCTTGAATGAATAAACAATCTAATGTCAATTGGGCAGTGCACACAACACCTTCCTTGGCCCTGCGTCATACAACCCAGTGCCTACGCGCTTCCCCGCTGTTTGCGAATCTTGAAGCCCGCCTGGTTGAGTGTCTGGAAGCTGCCTTCTGGGTCATACTTTGCAGACACACGCTCCAAGAATTGCTTGTTCTCGGATCCAAAGCTAGCAATGACGTCCTGCTCCTGGTGCGCATAGTTCATATATACAAAACTGCGATTCTTTCCACTCTCTCGGGCAAGTGCATTCATCCCGAGTCCGAGACTCCTTAGTATGGCCGTCACCTCCTTGTCGTCGGCAGCATCGTCCCATTGGGCAGTGACCATGACATTTGTCAAGGGCTCGTCCGGGCCTTCCAGGCCATAGACGCTGCCTTGGCCTTTCCGCGCAGCTTTGTTTCTCATTGCGGGAGTGATGTGATTGAGATCCAAGGCAATGCGGAATCGATCAGCATAGGGTTCCGTCATCTCAACCCAGAGGTGGTAGATGGATTTGATTAGGCCGATGTCAAACTCCAGAGACAGTGTCCAATACATGTTTCTCTGCCCAGCGGAGTTTGTCACTTCCGTCATCTCCTCGGCCAGTTCGCTATAGTTGGCGAGGCGGAGGGTGTTAGCCGGGCTTGGAATACGACGGAGGTCGTCGAAGATCGGAGGGTCTGCCTTCGGCTCTATGTAGCCCATGAACAGCGCGACGCATATCTCTCCATCCATTCTGAAAAAGTCCATGATCATGTGTGCGCAATTGTCAACAAGCAGATCGCAGGTGTATTTGTCGTAGGCGACCCAAAGATCATCGAAATGCTTTTCTTGTATCACATTCATACCTCCCCACATACCACTGTAGCTGTGTAGCTTAAGCGTCAGGCTTGTGACGATGCCGAAGTTGTGTGCACCGCCACCACGGAGAGCTCTCAATAGCTCGGGATGCGATTCCTGGTTGACCTTGACCAACTCGCCGGTGGAGAGTACGATGTCGCAATCGACCAAACCATCGATTCCCCATCCCTCCTGCGTAGAGTAATAAGAGAGACCTCCTGGTTTACTGCAGGTCAGTAACCATTCACTGAAATCTTGCAGCATTCTATTGCAGTGGCCAGAACGCACCTCCAAAAATGAATCCGGGAACTCCAACGCTCGAATCTCGGCCGCCCACGGTGATAACGCCGTGCTTCTGGAGTGTATGGAACAGTGGGCCCCACCGAACGCCTGGCCCTACTCTGACTGTCTTTCTGTCGTCCGAGATTTCAACATGGTTGAGATTGACCAGATCGAACAGGACTCCGCCATGGCAGCTTGAGCCTGAAGAGTTGGCAGAGTGCCCACCACCCTTGATAGCAAACGGGCTCTTTGCACGCACCACCTCGACGATTGCTGCTTTCACTTGGTCTGCGCTTGTCGGCTGGAAGAAGCACGTTGGGATGTTATCCCTCTGCGTCGCATTCCAAAACGAATCTCGAGCGTCGGAAAAGGCGCTGGAGGCGGGAAGGACTACGTGGCCTGGATACAGCCCGGCAATAGCATCCCGCTAAAAGGCGCATCATCGTAAGCATGCTGTCCACATACATGACCTGATCCTTATCATACCGCAGCCGAAGCAGCTTCTGCCTTGGCGTTATCGATATTCTTGTTGTTGGACTCGGAGCCCATCTTGCCGAGCAGCGGTGGTGTCGGGTGTAGCGTGTAGGAATGTTTGCGGAAGTGGGATGGCGTGCTGGTTGACGTCCTTGAGACACGGGCAGGAGATTGCTGATCCGTGAATCTGCGAGCCTAGGGCCACTGCATTTGAATCTTATCTTTATATACTTAACGAAGCTACGTTATCAGTTGTTGTCCCACGCAATCTCGTCTCCGCCCTGGTGGGCTGTCCCCGCGTGATGCTTGCTATCGCTAATCTAAGCGCCCCCCCTCCCTACTCCCTCTGGTGGCGCTAGTACGTCCCTCGGATCTAAACGCCATCCAGGATCAATCCGTTGCCAAGTCGGTTGCCGAGAAATCCGTTGCCGAGTCTGATGGCATTTCCACTCCCAGGGGAACCTCACAGGGGAGCTTCCCAAGCCAGTTGTGCGATATGGCGGCACTTCGGCAGCCTACATGATCGCAGCAGACTTTCAACCACCCCAATATTACAACGATATGTAACCCTCTAGGTAACCTCCTTCCTCGTAGGCGCTGTCATTTGCTGTTGGCTAGAGCAGATTTTGGGCAAGGCAAAGTGGTGACATTTCATGTCCGCCCATAGCATAGGTACCAAGGACACGTCTTTCAATTCAAACTCGCCTTGTCTTGAGCGAAGTGTGTGCTTTGTCTGCCTATTTTCTATCCAATATGGAAACCAAGCACAACCCGCAGTCGAGATCCGAACAGTATCCTCCCGAGTGGGCAAGCGTCGTCTATAGTTTACTACCGCCAACTCGCCCCATGCTTGTCTCACGATCTCTCAATAATCTCCTCAGGATCTTGCCGCTTGGGCTCTTGGGGATGGCATCAATGAACTCGATCCCTCCTCTCAGCCACTTATGCTTAGCTTTATGATCCTGAACGTGCTTGTTGATGCTGGCCATCACCTCTTCGCTAGACTTCCCATCCGCGCCGCTTGCCTTGACTACGTATGCCTTTGGGGCTTCTCCCGCTGTAGAATCGGGTACTTGCGTCACAGCACAGTCGGCTACGAAAGGGTGGGTAAGAATGTGAGCTTCCAGCTCGGCTGGTGCAACTTGGTGTCCCTGTTGATGGATCAGATACTAGCTCGGCTGTGTCTGCACACAGGTACTCACATTGACCTTGATGAGTTCCTTGATGCGGTCCGTGATAATGAAGTGTTCGTTTCCTTCGGGTGACTTGCGCACGATGACTTCATCGCCTGTTCTCATCCACTGGCCGCTCGCGTCAAATACGAAGGTTGAGGCTGTGGCGCTTGCGTTGTTCAAATAACCCAGGAAGACGGACGGTCCCTGGAGCAACAGTTCCCCGGGCTTCTCGTACTCAGTGACCTCGGTCCCGTCGGTCTGGACTATCTTGGCTTTCAGCCCGGGTAGGAGACATCCAGAAGAGCCGAACATGATGTCTGCCTCACTGGTAGACGTCACAGCCGACGAAGTCTCGGTAAGCCCTGTCGCATTGATCAGCACACGCACTTTGGCAAAGGCAAGCTATGCGTCTCCCTGATACATACCATAGCCCTGACAGAGGCGCCAGTTCGGGAAAACGGTCAGAATATCCTCGATGGTCTCCTCCCGTAGTGGTGCGGCACCGCTGATTACTCGTCGCACGGAACCTAGGTCATACTTTGCAGTCAAATCGTGTCTTGCCAGCATCTGTATCAGAATAGGCGGCACGACTATAAGTTGTTCGATGGAAAACCTTTGTATAGCCTCGAGGAGCGAGGTCAGCTCATAGCGAGGAAGAACAATTACCTCATCGCCCCTGTATGCAGAACAAAGAGCACAAGCTATCAAGCCGTATATGTGGGAGAACGGAAGCAGGCCTAGCGTGGCCCGTGTCCCTTCAGCAGAGTCTTTGAGAGTGACGGCTTCGTAGCCGTTGACCATCATTATAGTACAGATGACATTGTAATGAGAGACCATTACAGCTTTCTTCAGATGCTAGGTCAGCTACTTGTACTGCTGAGCAGTTTAAAGTAAAGTTGGACACTCACGGGGGCACCAGATGTTCCACTGGAGTAACATAGAAATGCGACCTGTCTCTTGCCTTGGCCACCAGTCCAGGTTTGTGGCTGGAGAGATGGCAACCTATTTCCCTCTTCCACTAGATCATCGAGCGACTGGAAGCCAACCTGTTCAATAACTCCAGGTACGGGTAGGATAAATATGCGTTCCTTGGCGATCCCGACCGCGCTCGCCGCAGCAACTGCGATGCTCAAGAGGGGAATGCAGGTGAAAAGTACTTTGGCACCGGATGATCGAAGCTGATGTTCTAACTCGGAGGCGGAGTAGGAAGCGCTGGCTGGGGTAACAATCCCATCGAAACGGTGAACCGCTTTGTGCACTGAGATGTAGTCGATCTGACACGCATGAGCAAAAAGCGCATGGTATTTGATGGTCTGCAGAGTTGGAGACGTACCGTATTTACGCTGAAGATGGATACAACACGATCCCACTCAGTTCCGTTTGTAGGACTGTAATCTATATGCTTAGCGATAGAGCGAGAGAGGCACTCTTCGCGCTCCTCGAGTTCCGCGTAGGTGTAGCTCTTGCTCGTGAGTCCACACGTGAACGGGTTTCTCGAGTCCGCCTTTGATCTTCTGCCATTGCGCTCATTATTCAAAAAATCTGTAAGATTTATTGAATCCAATGTCTCTGGAGAACATTATTGAGTCAGTGACGGCCAAGGCGGGATTCATAAGGCCGTAGATCGCAGGGATTGATGCACGCACCAAATGATATACTGGGCACCCAGGGCGGAGATGTGAAGACCATGTTCGATGAAGGAAAGTAAAGTAGAGGCTTCTCGCCGCGATTCAGATAACGATGGTTGGTTTGGCTGACACAGATTCACGCCATGCCGCGATTTTGTACTAGTTAGTGGAGATGCGAGCCGAGGTTTTCGGCATTGGCACAGCTCTGTGCTACAAAATTAAAACATGGTCTGCGCTTAGATAAGGGCGGGCTAAGAAGCCGCGCTTAGATAGCTCTCCTAGATGAGGGGTGTACTCGACTCGATCTAATCGAGCTAGAATAATTACAACAAGCGTCCTCAAAGGAGGTTCTGATGCGGGGCATTAGGGAACTCCGAGGCTCTTGCTAAACTATAGCTGTGGTCTAGGTACTGAGCATCGTATTCACCGGGACATTAAATGTGGCTTCCAATCGTGTTATGTGTGCATCACCTCCGGGTTTCCCAAGTTTCGAACAGTCTGGGAAACGTCTCACGAAGCTGCGCTTCCAACACTTTCTTGTTAACTACCTGCCTACTAGAAATTGGCCAACAAATACAAATTTATATAAAGCTATGCTTCAAAACTTGGCCGCAACCTTATGCCCAGGCACGTCTGTGGGTGTGGGAAGAATCGGGCCCGAAAGGTGCCAACCGGCCTTCCTCTGTGACTGAAAGAGGGCATCAGGATCATATTTAGCACTCGCCGCACGCAGTTCCGCCTTTGCCGCGGACCCGTATGATGAGAACACGTCCTGAAAGGGGTTGGCATAATTCAAGTACACATAGTCATGTTGTTTGCCGAGTCGCTTCGCTTCCGCCTGCGTCTTTGCTGCCGTGTTACGCATGGCTTGCCAAACCCGGTGGCCTTGGGATTCATCGGTCCAAAAAGGCTCCATCAAGAATACCAGGAATGGCTCGGAATCAGAAAGACCCAGGGCATTGCCGCCGTTTCTTTTCATGGCCTGCAAGATGTTTTTGGAGACGAAGTTGATATCCGCCAGCGCAGACCTCTCCAGGCCTGGGATGTCAAGGATGCGGTCGGCCTCTTCGCACCATGTGTCCGTAAAGACTTTGATGATAGCCTTGTCAACGCCAGTGCAAAACGTCAAGAATCCGTTGTGAGACCCAGGCGGGTAGTGGTCGGCGATGCCACCGACTCGCTCTAGCTGGCTGGTTGGTCCAACCTGTTGTAAGCCTGATGGGATGCTCAAGAATTTTGCCAATGGTGAGTTCTTGCCAGGGGCTGTTTGCTTGAGGTGCTCAGCGTCGGCGTGCCATACCCATTGGCCCTCGTAGTTAATCATGCCCAGCAAAATTCCGGCGTCCACATTATGGATGTTGTCACTTCCATAGCTGATGAAGGCGTCGATTATGGCATCGCTTTGATCCAACGTCCAGTTGATGCTTCCACCCCACATCCCTTCGTATGGATACACCATCAATTCCAACTCAGTAACGATGCCAAAGTTTGCTCCGCCGCCGCGCAGCGACTTGTAGAGGTCAGAGTGAGAAGTCGGGCTGGCTCGCACAATACGACTATCTGCAAGGACCACCTCGAAGGATTGCACGTTGTCCAACGCCCAGCCGTGACGATTAGAGAAGAAGGAGATTCCTCCTATACCATGGTTCAGTAAGTACTAAATCCCACTCCGCAGGACATAAGAGGCCTTACCGGAAATCACAAACCCACCAACACCCACAGTGGAGGCTCTGCCACCAACTACTGTGAGTCCCTGTGGGTTGAGTTGCTCGTACACTGGCTGCCAGCTGTTACCAGGGCCAACGTGGCAGGATCTCTTGTCAGCAGAAAGCTGGATCTTGTCAAGGCGCTTCAGGTCGATGAGAACCCCGTCAGTGATGGATGATTCGCCTTCGCATCTGCCATGGCCGCCACTCTTGATACCAAACGGACAGCGAGTTTCACGCAGAATGGAGATGGCCTGGGCGACGTCTTGAGAGCTTCGGGGCTGGAAAATGCAGTACGGTGTGCATCTGCTTTGGTCCTCAGCCCAAAATCCTTTCCGAGCCTCCTCATATTCAGGTGTATCTCGTAGAAGCGTGCATTCGGGTCGAGCAGCCTGTAACAGATTGATCTGCCCCGACATAATCAGCATGGCATTTCCAGAGAGCCAAGAAGGTGAGGAGCATACAGTTTGCGTATCCATTGTGAATACCCCACGATTTCGAAGTGTACTGTACTTCTCACTCGGGTACTGCGAGGCTGATGATCGTGTGTAGCAGGATATTCCCGTAGGCTGGGTTTCCGCTGCGCTACGCTATACATCGTCGAGATCATTGTTGGAAACGTGCCTTTATGTTGATTGTTACACTGTGGTTTACGCACAATCTCGCCCTGCCCCGCGCCATGGCGCTTAGATACCCGGGCGGCTTGCAAACCACCCCAGGCCAGGCTAGTTGGCCACCAGTCGGGGCTGTGCGGGGCTTTCAACGCGGGGTCGGGGGAAAGCGAGTTAGTTGCCGCGTCAGGATGCCACGAGGATGGTGGGCATGGCGGCCGCGGACACCGAGACTCTACGTAGGACGCAGCCGACTTGACGCAGCCGGCCCAAGGGGAGTCGGGCCCAGAAAGCTGAAAAGCCGGCCCAAGGTGCTCGGTTTCTCCATTACAGTCGGCGTTGGGTTCTTGCGAGGTACGCTAGCGGCGCTTCTCATCAGGCATTGCATTGAACCGATCAACATGGCGCTTAGATTGGCGGCGCGCGATAAGCAGCGAGACTTCTTTCGGCCCCTCGCACACCCGAGTCTCCGACGCGCGCGTGTATATGACACACTCGGATTGCAGGCTGCCCTCCGCTGGTGACTGAGTTCAACAAATCCCAATCTGCTCAACTTCTATTACGCCAAGGCTAGTTGCAGTCTTTCAGCCATGTTCACACCAGCTGCTACTCTCTCTGAGACCCTGGACCTTCTGCTGTCAGAGTATGTCAGTAACAATCCCAAGTCGGCCACCCAAAATGTCAAGGCATCAAAGGTCATGCCCGCCGGAAACACGAGAGCTGTCTTTGTACACAATCCGTTTCCATTAACCATGGTGACGGGAAGAGATTGCCATGTCACTTCGATTGATGGTGTTGAATACCTGGACTGTGTGAGCGAGTACTTCGCTGGCATGTTCGGCCACTCGCACCCATCCATTAAGAGTGCTTTGCATGCAGCTATTGATACTGGCTTCAATCTCGGCGCTCCGAATACGAAGGAAGCCGAACTGGCAGAAGCACTTGTCGGTCGGTTTCCCAGCATGGATATGGTCCAGTTCTGCAACTCGGGCACGGAAGCCAATACTCTGGCGATTGCCGTCGCGCTCAACTATGTCAAGCGGAGTAAGGTATGTTCCCTCGATACATTTCGTCCCTCCCACGTCTTGAGGCGGTTCGAATAACCATAGTGATAGATTCTCATTTTCCACAACGGATACCACGGTTCTACGCTTTCGTTCAAAGGTGCCAATGCCATGATTCTGCCTCATCAGTTTATTTATGGCACTTACAACGACATCGACGCGACAAAAGCCGTCATCTGTGATGATGTTGGTGTAATCCTCGTGGAGCCGATGCAGGCGGCCGGTGGCATGATCGTTGGCACTCCAGATTTTTTGTCATTCCTCCGACAAGAAGCCACTCGACTGGGCGCTATCCTCATTTTCGACGAGGTGGTCACAGCCAGAACACAATACAGCGGACTGCAGGGCCATTACAACATAATCCCGGATATGACAACAATCGGCAAATACTTCGGCGGTGGCCTTCCATTTGGCGCATATGGCGGCCGAAAGGACATTATGGAAACCCTCGATGTCCGCAGGCCGACGAGCGCTGTCCATTCCGGAACATGGCACAATAACATCTTCTCCATGTCCGCTGGCCTAGCAGCAATCGACCTTCTTTCACAGGAGAACATACAAAGGACCAACAACCTGGGCGACAAGCTCAGGACTGGTTTGGACAAGATTCTCAACGCTCAGAAACCCGGAGCGGCCATTGTCAGGGGGCTCGGAAGTGTAGTGGGCATCGCCTTCACGGCCCCCGGTGCGGATTCGGAACGCCTGACAAATTGCTTTTACTACTTCCTATTGACTCATCACATCTATATGGGGCACAGGGGTTTCCTCTGCCTGAATATCATGCACGAGGAGAAGCACATAGATCAGGTTCTCAAAGCCGCCCAGGTCTTTGCGGATCAGGTACTCTCTCTCGTGTAGTTCCATAGCTACATAAGAATCACTGGAGCATCGCATTCTTTTACCTGACCACTTGTGACGTTGAGGGAACTGCCCATGCGGTTGCGACGCCAGCAGAAACACGTATAGTCATTGCTCCAGATTTTAATATATATATATGCGGCTGCGTGTTGCACTGCCTTTGATAAGCTCTTATATATCTTAATCTTTATTTTCCGGAATTCTCGTCGCTGGCCTCACTTACCCGATTCGCTAATTTACCGGTATTTTACCGAGTATAATGGTGGTGCGTTCGCGTGAACACTTGTAAAGGTTGGCGGTCTCTCGGATAAACCACCTGATACCTCACGATCCAAATTAGCCCATGAGGTGATCTTCTACAATTAAAAAGCAAGGCAATATATTTTGGTAAACAAAAACGTCTCAGTCGGCGTTAGATTCCTGGGTCAATTGGAGGAATAGATGCTGATCATTCCGGTACCCTGCATATCGCTATAGGGTAGTGCGTCTACAGGCTCGGACTCAACTCATGATTACTAGGTCCCAGATTTTCCACGCAGTTGGTCAATAAAGCTAAGCGTTTCCAATAGCACCCTGATGTAAGGGGCTCTGTCCGATCCTACCTGTTATGTCATAATGTCAACGATGGCTCGGTTTACAAAGGCTGACTGCGAGCGCTGAAGGACTTTTCTTACTTCCTTGAAGTGGTAATTGGTAAATACGATCTCTATTGGATGTAGGAACAAGCCGAGGGATTCCTGGGGGCTGCTCCGGGGGTCATCTTGTTTCCTTCGCTTCTAAGAAATGTTGCATTCCGAAGGCCTCTTAGCGCAGCAGCGAATCAATATGATATCCATCTGATCAGTTACCATCCCAATCAAGAAGGTCCTTGAGGGACTCTTCCAAGATAGATACACCCTTCCATAGGTCGTCCTCCTCAATTACCAAAGGGGGTGCGATGCGGAGTCTATTGGCAGCCCACACGACCATTACGCCCCGCTTCCTCATCAGGGCGGAAAGGCGGTCAGCGGTAATGCGACCCGATGCATGGGACTCATCCATGTGCAGAGACCATAAAAGGCCTCGGCCTGTGGCGGTCAGCGTAGTATACGGTGACTTGATTGCGTTGAGGCGATCCACGAGCTGCTTTCCCAATCGAGAGGCACGTTCGGGAAGCTTTTCAGACAAGATTACGTCCACAGCAGCAATAGCAACGGCGCTAGCAAGTGGATTGGCTGCGAATGTTGAGCTGTGCCTGTGATGAGGAAGAAAAGAAACAAGCATTAGTAATCGTGGCTTGGTGACATTTAGGAATTGGGGGTGAACTTACTCTCCCGGTTGGATCTGAGTCATTATAGACCTTGACCCGAGAATCAGGCTCATAGGGTAGACCCCCCCGGTCAATGCCTTGCCAACGACTACCAAGTCCGGCTTGACATCATATGCCTGATATGCCATCAAGGTCCCTGTTCGCCCAAATCCACTCTGGATCTCGTCTGCTATCAGTAGTACATAATGCTTTTTGCACAAGTCCTGGACAGCCTCCAGATATCCGGCATCTGCTGGTATGCACCCACCAAACCCTAGTACAGGCTCTATCATCAATGCTGCTATTGTCGCTCCTTCCTTTTCAAAGGCTTCCTCCAAGTCTTCGATATGGTTAAATCGAACCTCCTTGCCTGCAACGTCTGGGCCGACGTGAGGAAGAAAAGGTCCAAACTCTACCATCGTGTGATTAGTGTGTGACGCTCATCTTCATTCCAGAGAAACATTGCCTTACCGTGTTTGATTGCAGCAGTAGATGATCCAGATAGCGGGCCCAAGGTTTTTCCGTGGTAGTTGCCGGTCACAGTCAAGATCTTGGCTTGACCAGGCTCAATCCCTTTGACGCGGTATCCCCATTTACGAGCAATTTTCATTGATAGATCAGTGGCTTCGGAACCTGAACTCATGGCAGCTGCCATCTCGTAGCCCAACAGCTGTGTCATTGGTTCAAAAAGAGACTCATTGATGTAGGCTTGAGGCTCATAATACCTGGCAGATCTTCTTGCAGAGTACTGGGTAGTTTTCATTCTGGGTTGCACTGGTGCAGATGGAGAGCTTTTGACTTTGTGATGCCAGTGCCTTGACGATCTCCGGGTGGCAGTGGCCCTGATTGACCACGGAGAATGCACTCAGGAAATCGATGTACTCTTTCCCTTCAACGTCCCGCAGCCTTGCTCCGCGTCCCTCGGTGATTACAATGGGAATGGGTGCATGGGTCGGTGCGCAAAATTGCTCGTTCATGTCCATAAATTCCTTGGTGGTGCTCATCTTGCTTGTTGGCTAGGGGCAAATGTTAAAAGATTATTTTTAAGAGACCTCTGTCGAGCAAGCTTTAATCCGAAAAGACTATAGAAGTGTGTAGTTGCAGTTGATTTAAGCTATGACGGCCCTTGCGTATATATTTATGTCGTCCATGGCACGTAGTGGCGATCTACCCAAGCCAGAACCTCGGGTATGGACCATTGTACTCGTGCGTGCCGAGGAATCAGGCGCTTAGATAACACATGTGTTGTAGCTCCGCCCTGGAAACTCGTTGCCCAAGCTACTAAGTGAGTCAATCCACTGAACGGCTCCGACGATCAAGCGCCTAGATAACGCATGGGCTGTACCCCGCCCCGGAAACTTCTTGCCCACGCACGCTACTAGCCAGCGATTCTGTGAAGGAAGCGGTTATCAATCTTGCATCCAAGGATTGAGGATAGACCAGTTGGTCTCTAGGACAGCGGACGGGCGTCTGCAGCTCTGACTGCACGTTGACGGGACACGCAAGAAATGACGACTAGGATCCGCAAAATGTTACAGGTGGGACATGATAGCAATTGAGATGTTCTCCGTTCATTGGTTTCATTTAGTAATCTGGATTCTATCGACACTCAGAGGTGGTGCTAAGATGATATTCTCTGTGCATTGGTTCAATTTAGTAATCTGGAATCTCATCGGCACTCAAAGGTTGTTTCAAGGTGCTACGGTAATTTGGTCAACATGCTGACTTCGCGTATTCAGTAACTATCATCCAGCTCACCTCGCTTCTACTTGATCGCTATCTTGCTGCATGTCATGCGATACTGACCTCAAGCTCACTGAAGTCATTCTTCGCTTCCCACGCAGCGAGGACATCGATGAAATCGTGAATGCCCTTGCCCCAACAAAGACCCCTGGCGGTTTTATACTGTTCTTCTGGGGTCTCAGCAGACATGCTTGCGCCCTCGGCTGTGGTATAGCTCGGTGTGCAGCCCGGCAGTCCGGCATATGCGTAGGCCTGCGAAGCAATCCGCATGGACCATTCCTCTTCAGCGGCCTCCTTTGGCTCAATGGTGAGCTTCGCTGCATCATCCGTTTGTTTTTTCAACTCTTTCAGCACGTGTGCCGCATGCGTAGCGAGCACGTCCATGCAGTGGACGATGTTTGAGGTTGTGCCGCCCTGCGTGAGCCCAGAGAGTAGCAAGTTGGGGAACCCTCGCGTAAAGACACCATGAAGAGTCGCAACGCCATTGTTCCACTTGTCATCCATGGACAGGCCATTCTGACCAAAGACCTTTATGCCGGCTCGGGAGGCAGGGCTTCCGATGACAAACGTCTCAAAGCCGGTACTGAGAATGACCAAGTCACAGTCATACTCGTTCCCGTCAAATAAGATGCCCTTCTCACCAAATGTAGAGACCCCCTTGCCCTTCGTGTCTACCAGCTTGACATTTGGCTGATTGAAAGCTTGAAGGTATTCATCGTGGAAGCCCGGCCTCTTGCACCAGCCTGGAAACCATGGCGAAAGACTTTCAGCCGTCTCAGGATCACGGACAATCTTGGCGGTCCGCTCTCGAATCCTCTGCTGCCGTGGAAGGTCGAGGCCGTGAAGCTCGGCAACATATTGCTCCACCGTGTCATGGGTCACAGTGGCGGCCCGCGGCGAGCCTACCAAGCCAGACATCGATGGGAAGTGTGACCATGCGTCATCCACCAGCGTCTCCTTGGGGCGGTCGGGCATGTTACTCAAGAACGCCGCCATGTTCATCCTGCGTCGGTTTTGCCATCCTTTCTCTGCCGTAACCGTTTGCCATTCATCCGGTGTAATGGGGCGCTGGCCTCTTACATCAACAGCAGAGGGCGTTCTTTGAAAGACGTAGAGCTGGCCAGCCCACTTTGCGAGGTGTGGGACAACTTGGATGGCTGTAGCTCCAGTTCCGATGATGGCCACCTTCTTGCCCTTCAGTTTGTCAAGAGTGGAATCAGTCGGGCTACCGCCGGTGAAGTCGTAGTCCCAGCGGGAAGTGTGAAACACGTGGCCTTTGTACTCGTCGAGGCCTTCCATCTTGGGTAGCTTTGGTCTGTTGATGAGACCCGACGCCAGGACGACGAACTTTGATCGAATCTTGAGAGATGCCACCTTGCCATCGGGCTGCCGTCTCTCCAAGGATGCTGCCCACTCAGAGGTCTCTTCATCCCAGGCGAGCTCGCGTGCTGTTGTGCCAAATGCAGCCCTGTCTCGAATGTTCCATTTTCGCGCAACGAATTCTGCGTATTCCCTGAGCTCCGGGCCGTAGGCGTAGCGATGCTTTGGCGCGTATCCAGTCTCCTCTAGCAACGGCATGTAGCAAGCGCTTTCGATGTCGCACATGAGACCTGGATAGCGATTCCAGTACCATGCTCCTCCGAACCCCCAGGAGGAGTCCACGAAGACAATGTCGTCTGGCGTGAAGACGCCAGCCTCGATGAACCGTACCGCGTACAGGAGAGCACCAAAGCCGGTGCCTAGGATCAATAGTTTGGAGCAGCCATTGTCTTTGAGAGGATACGGTGCCTTGTTTGCGTCCTCTGGGATCCAAGGATCGTCAGCATACTTGCTAAACTTGTCCGACTTTGCGATGTCGACGTATTGGTTCACTCCATCGGAGCGAAGGCGTTTGTCGCGTTCCGCATCGTATCTGGCCAAGATCTGTTCAAAGCCTGCAGAGTCGGGTGCTGAGCCCATGGTTGGCAAATGACTGGGATTTGTACTGGAATTTGTTGATGGACAAGTGATGCATTCAAAGGATCCTGGGTGGCCGCACTGGTTTCATGTGTGGGAGCCTGTCACTGAATTGACAGTCCTCAGGGTACTGACGTGTGTATATAAACAAACACTTGTACGAAACCATCCATCTATGATGTGGAATCGCAGTCAGTACCAACGAGCCACCCGCCGGGTCCACGGAGACCGCGGAGACCGAGAAGACTGAGAAAAGTGATGCGGCGTGCCAAATTTGGGAGGATCTAAGCGAGGCAGCGAGCAACAGAACAGAAAAGGCGGATATCACAGTCTCTTGACTTGAAAGGTGACAATCTTGCGGCAAAAACTCCATATCTAAGCGCCTAGCCTCAGCCGCAACGCTGGTCGAATGCGCCATCCTGCTGTCTGTCCTCGGCAGATTTAAACCAGGTAATCAACTTGGGCAAACCAACTTGGTTCGAGCGATTCAAGTGCTAGACGGTAGCTGCCGATGCGGGGTTCGGGCAACGCTCGACAACTCATGTGGACAAGCCTCAGGGCTAAGATAAGGGAAGTGGAGCTGGCCAGCCTATCTAAGCGCCCAGCCAATGTCTAGATTGTCCACGATACCGGTACCGAGCCATGTGACTACCAGGGGCAGGGCCAAGGTTATCAGCCGAGAGGGCCTTCAAGGTTCAACCGTACTCTATGATAAGCCTGCAATCTAAGCGCCTGCTGCCACCTTTCCTACTTTAGCCTCGACATGATGCGTGCGCCCGCTTTTTGCCGTCTAGAGGATATGTGGCGTCCTGGCCCCCTGCACCCAGTCTACCGAGATCTGAGATAGATCAAAGCAATTTTGCGGGGTAACAGGCAGGGATTCATGTCTCTGAGCCGATAGCAGGGCCTGTGCGGTACCAGCAGCCGAGATACCATCCATCTACAACCCTTGCATTGCTGCTAGCTGCATCTCACCTCTCTTTCGCAGGGGCTGTATCGGTTTCGATCGCTCCGTTCGGCCTAGGCAGTGGCGTTATCATCAGCATCATCCTGTTGGGAGACTCGAGCACGCACAAGATAAAACTCTCCCGTCTTCTTCTCGGGATGCCCAAGCTCATTCGTCGTGGTCCGTCTCAGCTCCAGTCATACACCCACGCATTGAGTGCTTTGATCGGCATTTCCCCTACCAGAATCTTTGCTGGTTTTCCTTCCACCTCTAGGCCTTTCGACTCCATCTCTTCTATTTCTTCGACTTTATCCAACGCACCGAGACAGTCATGGACCTGCAGAAGGACCAGGAGGCCGTTACAAACATGCGCCGCGTCACGTCGACGCAGGAAGGGGAGGTCTTGGAGGCTTCTCAGCTAAACGACTCACGCTTCAACCTGTGGAGCACAATTGGCATCCAGTTTTCGGTCACTGCCGCACCTTTGGCAGTTGCTAGCTTTGTAACACTTGTGACGGGTGTTGGAGGAAGTCCCTACTTCTTCTGGGGATACATCTTCGCCGTTGTCGGTCAGATGTTCACTGCCTTGTCCTTGGCTGAGCTTGCGGGAGCATTCCCAAACACGGCAGGTAAAAAGCCCTTGTGTCCATGCAGTCTTAGTAGCCCTTATATTGGTAATTGTTTGCTGACATCAGAATTTCGGTCTAGGTCAAATCTACTGGACTGCTGCGCTGAGCACCGGGAAGCCGCGGCGGTTTCTCAGTTACATCGTCGGCATCATGACGAGCTTTGGCTGGCTCGCGGGGCTAGCTGGCACCGCCGTCTTTGCGGCCAGCTTCCTCGTCGCCCTGGGTGTTGTCGTCGCAAATGAATACGAGCCAACCCTTTGGCAGGTCTGGCTCCTGATAGTCGCTACGCTGTTGATCGCCTTTATCGTGAACACGGTACTCATCAAGGCTTTCTCGCCGCTTACCAAGTTCATGGTGATCTTCTTGAATGTCGCCGCTCTCTTCATCTTCATCACACTCCTGGTAACCACAAACCCCAAAGCTTCAGCATCACAGGCGTTGATCGACGTGGTCAATCAGACAGGCTGGTCTTCGGACAGTTTTGTCTTCTTCCTGGCGATTCTCCCCGGCTACCTCACCGTCGCCTTGTTTGACACTGCGGCACACATGGCAGAAGAATTACCTCACCCCGCAAGGCAGGTGCCAATAGTCATGGTGGCCAACGCCATTCTCTCGGCCCTTGGCGGCTTCATGATGGTCACGGCTCTTTGCTTCTGCACTACGCATCCCGAGAACCTTGTTACCCCACTGGGCGGCATGGCAATCCTACAGATTGCCTGGGACTCCTGGAACAACCTGGGCTGGGTCATCGTCGTGACTCTTATATACTGCATCATGACTGTCAACGGCACAGCTAGCATTTTGATTAGCTGCAGCCGCTTGGTGTGGTCATTCGCGCGGGCGAACGGTCTCCCGTGCAGCCAGTGGATTTCCCGAGTTGACCACCGACTACAGGTCCCCGTTAACGCTGCCACGGTCTGCTGCGTTCTTTGCTCCTTATTATGCCTCCTGGTGTTCGGTCCAACGACCGTTCTCAACGGCTTGTTCGGTGCTTCCATGGTTTGCTTCACCATCTCGTACGCAACACCCATCATACTGCTCCTGATCAGTAGGCGGCGAGCCTTCCCAAAACAGCGGCACTTTAGTCTCGGTGTCTTTGGCCCCTTGATAAACATTCTCTCTCTTTGCTGGCTGGTCCTCGGTACTGTGTTCAACTGCTTCCCTCAGTATCTGCCCATCACTAATGCAAATTTGAATTGGGCTGCAATGATTTTCGCCATCATGCTAGCTCTCTCGCTGGCTAATTGGTTCTGGGTCAGAAACGTCTATCGAGTTCCCCATGGACTTACCCATGATGACTAGTAATGGTGTTTGGGGGTGGCTAACGGGTCTTGGTACTTTAGTATTCAATTGATTGCTAATTGTGTCTCATACCGAACTGTTGCTATGATCAAAGATGCGAGGTATTGCAACTCTTTTGGTGTTTGTTGTGGCTTCTACAAAGTGTATATGAGCCTGCGTGTTGTCTTTGCTTCCAAACAATCTTGCATTTAATAAAAACGCCAATATGCTGGCCATTTATGTATGTCGCTTATTGGCATGCAGTGCAGAACTTGCATTTTAGCCAGCCGTTTGAAATAAGCGAGTGTATATTGGGTAGCTTTTCAGTAGGGCGCACGTTCTTTAATTAATTGATGTGAATGGAATACTACTGTGAGAGTGCATCAGTCCAAAGACTCATTGTGCCAATCATTAAATGATCAAGGTAACTACCGGTACTTGACAGTTTGTCAGCGGGTATGCCATGAGCCATACGAGGCTTCGACCTAATGTTATCAGCTGGGGCACTAGCCCCTTATCTAGGCGCGTCGCAGAAAGCTAGGCCCCCGCTGCTGACTGTTGGGTAAGGGGGGGTCTCGGCCGAGGCTACTGAGGGGCGCTAGGAGTGGCGAAATGAAATGATGCCTGTCACATATACTGAGTGAGCCCAGAGCAATTTCAGATATTGAACTTTCACCTGTTTCATCCATTGCCTATCCTATACCTTGACTAAGAAACTTGAACAAGCATCATGTGTACCCAAACCCAACACAATCGCCTCAGGCGCGTACGACGTCGGCGACGGGCCGCCAGAGCCTGCATGGAATGCAGACGTCGTAAGGTACGCTGCAACCTTGCAGAGAAGTGGCCATGCTCCAACTGCATGGGGGATGAGGTCGACTGTCAAGTCCTAAATGGACGGAGGTATAGATCCCTTGTCTGCTTCCGCCGACGACACAAGACAATTAGGGCAGACCATTAACATGTGCATCAAGAGATATACAATTGCAAGTCAATGAGCCTCAAAACGAGCCGACAGAGCTGCCCGATTGTCCTGAATTCCCTGGTCAGTCCAACCCTCACCCGTTATATTAGTCCCGCCATCACCTTTAACATTGCTACAGACAGTGTTGAAGCCCCCACGCCAAGGCAGCGTCCCTTAAGCCTCACCGACATGACATCGTTTGCGGACTATGTGACTTGCATGTCAAAGGAGTTAGTCTACCTGCAAAGCCGAGGGTTTATGCCAGCTACAGTAGCAGTCATTGTTTTGCAGGAGACTAGAGTGCAGCAACTTCTAATGGAAAGCACCGATCCAGCTGTGCATGATAGAGCTTTCATGCAGTTACAGGGTTGCAGGGACACACTACGGAGGCTGAGATCTGATCATGAGAGGAGCGGGATCAGCACCCTCTGTCTAGATGACGCGATTCGAGGGACAGAAGAAGCGCTCACAAAATTTTGGTTACGGAAGCAAAGAGAGTCACAAGACCGGGAACGATTGCGATTCAGGGCGTTGTTCGCAAATCACCCACTGCTGTCTTTGCAAGATCTGGATGGGGTTCCGGGCGAATGCGCTGACGAGCCACACCTATCTGACAACTTGGAGACCGAATATCCGGCGCAGGAACATGTCGATCAGGAAGTCTCCGTGGATCAATTGGTGCAGATCGCGTCTCCAGTGGAAAGCGAGCTTGGCACCCTCTCAGCCGACTACACAGAAGACACGGCTTACACACTTGACCAGGGGTTCCTCGATACTGAGTCCATCGATCGTATGGCCTCGTTGGTGGATGTAGTAGGGTTCTTCAAGCCGGCTGGCGAGCTTGGTCCTCTTGGTATAAATATTCTCTCCAATCTCTAAGCAGTGAATAATACTCTACAAACAAGAGGTACTAGAAAGTAATGCTGCAACGCTGTGATCCTTCTTAATTCAGGTGACCTCACCTTGACACTCTCTGGTTTGAACTGTTCACGCCACACAATTGCCTCATGTGCTGTAGGTAATGACTCTTTATTAATGAAGGTAACGACAGCGCCTTCATCATCCGAATAGCCTTTGGCTTCGACTACTCTAATAGCGCGCTTACATCAAGGGGCGGGAGTGTCCCTATCTCCAATAGCGGCAGAAATGGCATCCCTGCCTGGCCGTAATATACTGGCCTGAGGTATCTCATGGCCCTTACATCCAAATCTAAGCAGCTCAATCTATATATAGACTAGTCCTATGATACCTGAATGGGGACTGGTCCAAGCTGCGTTCGTCCTCTTGGGTAGCTAAAGATTTCCGTTATGTGACTAGGCTGTGAATCTACTACTCCGTACGGAACACTGGTCCCTGGTTTTAGAAAAGTGCGCCTTCGCGTGAATCAATACTAGCTACCAGCCCCTTAAGAAGCAGCCGCTGTATCAGGTTGCACGCACGTGTTTCCAATTCCAGCAATACCTGTGATATTGTGCGAACTCGCAATCGAGTATGTTGGACAAGTTGTCTCAGGTGAGCTGGCAGTTACCTGTGTGTGTGTACCGTATTTGTTACAGCGCTGTATGTAACAACCCCTGTTTCATTTTGACCAGGACCCCTGGGATTTTTCAGACCCATCTCTGTAGTGTGGAAGAGGACTTGGGGCAGCATGATGGTAAGCGAGCCTATCGCTGCGATATGAACTCCCGTCTCTCAGCGCTTCTGCTAGCAAAACAGGAACTTTGTAAGCGAGCAAGGAGGCAAAACAGTCGAGCTCACTGTCCCCCCCCCCCCCCCCGGACTTACGTAGCAGGTCGCATTTGAGCCTGTTTGCTGTTCCTTTCTGAACTCGGTCAAAAATGTCTGGTAAGCAGTCGGCCGGCATCGTGAAACTGCACGGCCCAGGCTGTCTTGGCCGGTTTCACGCTGCCCTATTCCTGTTCCTGCACCCTATGATACGAGGCCCAAGACCCTTATACGAGACTTGCAAATATTTAAAGGCTGTCAAACCATCGCTGTGTTCTTTTCAATTCCACTGTGAACTAATAAACACCCATCACATCCTCCTTTATTTCGATAACCGCTGGTTGGCATTATTTCAAAATACCTCATTATCCAACCCGACTTGTCCACTGCCAAAATGAAGGTCTTCGCCACCCTCGCTCTCCTCGTTGCTGCCGCCATCGCTCAAAACGACGGACGCCCTGTCCCAAACGGTGCCTGCTGTGTTGCCAACACCAGCTTGAAGCAGGACGTGTGCAATGTCAACGGCCAGTCTGGCCGTTGTGTCCCTGACTCTATTAACAACTGTGAGTCGCCTTTTGTAATGCTTCGGCGCTTCTATTGACTAAATCGCGGTAGGCGGTGCTCAATTGACTTGCATTGAGGACAGCCGTCTGCAGTGTAACCCTAACCAGCTTGAGCGTGGGCGACCGTTCTGCCGCCGAGCCCAGGGAGCTTGAGTATGCAGGAATTGGTGGGGGAATAACTACAGCGGTCTCCGGTGTGCAGCGAGTGATTTCTTGCTGGTCTGATCCAAAGCCGCCTCGATAGATGGCATATTGGAGTACAAATTCACATCGAGCTATGATACATGACAGGGAGGCAACAATTGACCAAGCCCGCAGTAAATAGGGTTGCTGTATTCTACTTTCTTGTCGTGTTCTTCTGCCGTTCAAAGTGATCTTGGACTGTGGCTAATAATCGTATGAATCGTATGCGGTGCGACCAGTAGATGGATTAGTGCACGACAGAAGATTCCCAGCCGTTGGTCTGTCTAGGGGCATCGTAGCGGATTACGCTCCACTCGCTCTCTAGGAACTTGTCCTCCATCTAATCACCAAGACAGAGGTTCATGCGGTGGTTCTCGCTTCAGACTGCGTCTCCCTGGTTTTCGAGTGCGGATTGATACTCAAGAGGGTCCTGGCTACAGCATCAGTGCTCAGTTTACCTGGCGCCACAAGTGGCCAAAGGGTGTTTTCGCATTTCGAGCCAACTGAGAACCGAGAAGTGACGATTCATGAACCTATTGAATGTTGGCGTCGGAGGGAACTTGGAACATGCAACCTCAAGTTCGGGCTACGATCCGCGAGCTGAGCCGGCGCAGATGGTATCCGAACTAGCCCTTATAGCAACACTTTCAAACAGCTACAATGGACAAGTTGGCACAGTATCCTATAAATAGGATGCGACACAATACCAGCATCTTGGTCTGGGCTACAACTACTTTCTCTCCACAGCCAAGTGGACAAAGGGGAATAATTTTGGTAAAATGATCAGATGCAAAACCAAGGACGCCTTTCGACATCGAGTTTTCGCACTCGCTAAAGTGTTGGTCGGGCCGCCATAACCGTCCCAACGTCATACCCATGTCATGATTCGGATATACGGAGGCGGCGCATTGGATAAAGCCGGTCGGACATAGGCCCATCGCGCTAGCAATCTGACATGCACAGCAATAACGACTGCCTACCTTCTTGGAAAGATGAATCGAACCTTAAATCCGCTATTTCCAGCGACGAAATAGCATACCAAAGACCGGAAATTATGGTAAGGGCCGTCGGGAAAAGGAGATACTTTCAAGGCCTGGCCGCCACATCGGACATCCGCCGCCATCCGCGCCGGGTGGCACATACAAATATACCTGTGGAAGGCTAGGTGCCGGTCGTAGTTCTCCTACAAGCTACAATCAACATACAATCAAATTAATCTTGATCGAACAACGCCATCAGTATCCTTAGGAAACGACTATGGTCTCCCACAGATTTCAGAAGCTCTTGAATAAGCATGTGCTTATTTTTGGGGGCACAGCCGGAATCGGCTACGCCGTCGCCGAGGCAGTCCTTGCTGATGGTGGTCATGTCACGCTTTCATCCAGCTCGGAGGAGAGAGCAGCCGCAGCCGCCTCGACTCTAAGGGAGATGTTCCCCGGCCAAACCATTCTAGTAATCTCAGCAGATCTATCTGCTCCTGATGTGGAAAAAACCCTCGACATCGTGTTCAAGGGCGCCTCGGAAGGCCCAAATGGCAAAATTGATCACGTCGTCTTTACAGCTGCCGACAAGCTCAACCTAGGCCAGCTGGATAGCGTGACACCAGAGGGTATACTCAAAGCTGCCCATATGCGAATGGTGGTTCCCATTATGGTGGGAAAGGCGGCAGGAAAATGGATGAATAAGAGCGTCGAATCATCGATGGTATTGACGGGTGGTGTCGTGTCCGAGAAACCAGCTCCCGGATGGTCGACGGTTGCTTACTTTGCTGGTGGACTCCAGTCTCTTGTGAAAGGATTGGCGATTGACCTAGCGCCGATGCGTGTCAATATCGTTCGGCCAGGATATATTGATACTGGGCTTTGGGCACCGATGCCTGATGACGCCAAGCAGGAAATGTTCAAGTCGCTATCAGCAGGGTCGACCCTTGGAAAGGTTGGCCGAGCAGAAGAAGTTGCTGAAGCTTACCTGTGGTTATTGAAGGACAGCAATGCATCTGGCTCGGTGGCTGGGAGCGACAGTGGACTGCTTCTGCTATAAGGACCGCTTGGTGTGTGTGTGCATAGCATTGTTCCACTGAGTATCAATTGGACATCCTCTCACTGACCTGCTCTACGTAAACTAGGTGATGTAAGCCTTGACGTTGTTTTTTGTACTCTGCTCCTTTGTTATGGCTTAAATCCGTCTAGGATATTTTCCTGCCACCAGGGTATGTATATACTATTCGCCCAAGCAGCCAGCTCCCTCAGGCCGGCGACCACCTTGAACATGTCCTGCACGCTCTGGGTCGTGCCAAACTCACGCTCCACCCAGAGCGTTGTCCGCATTCCCTCTCGGGTTGATAGCACCAGCGACCACTTGTGCCCCTGCACCACCACGCCCGGGAGGAAGGGAAGCCGCTTGACGCGCTCGGCTGCCATCTGAGCCACCTCTATTTGCTCCATTGCCGACGGTGTCTGTGTCTGCGCCCCAGCGGCGGGCTGTCGGAGCTGCTGTATGGAGAGCCGAGCCGCAGCGGTGAGGAACAACCACTGCGCGGCATGCCAAACGCCCATCTGCAGGTTCGCAGTCCCCAGGTTCTTGCCGGGCTTTTTAGTCTCGATGCTGAGGACGATGGGCCGGAGCTGCAGCGGCCTGAAGCTTACATGGTTGACCGAAAGTGTAGGGGTATGGCGGCTGAGCTCGCGGTGGGCCTCCAGGACGGCCATGTCGTCGTTGAGGTCGGCGAAGACGCCAAAGTCAATCATCTTGGCGGGCGAGCTCTGCCGGAGGAACTCGGGGCTTGGCTGCGCAGTCGTGACCACGGTGAAGTTGTATGGACCGTTCCCCTTGGTGGAGCCGGGTGTGCGAAAAACGGACTGCAAAAGGCGATGATGGACCTCTGTGTTCCATCCCGCTTCGTCGTGGTCCACGTCGTGACATTCCTTGGCCAGATCCTATATCAAGAGGGCCTCCTCTACTATTAGACTTACTTAAGACTATAAAGAAGTATCGCCATACTATCTTATTGCTATCTCTATCTTAAACCCATTTAAGTATCTTGCTGAATCGATTATAGGGTAGGATATCGTAGCTGCGCAAGATTTCTTGTATCTTGCGCAGAAGAGCTGCCATCCTTTTGGGCAGGGAATTAAGGTTAAGCTGTCGGATCTGCAGGCCGTTATCGGCAAGGCTCAGGCCCATGAGCCGCTTTTTGGGCGAGAGGCAGCGGGACGAGCGGGAGGGCCTGGAGGAGGACGGGGATTGCGATGGCTCCTGGGATTGTGAGGCTGCAGAGCCTGGCGGTCGGGGGGTCAGCTCCAGGTCAATTCCGCCATCATGATTATCGATTCTCTGGCGCTTTCGCGTCAGTGTGGCCGCGTACGTTCTTTGGCACGGTGCATTAGCGCGGGTCCTGACATAGAGGGGCAGAAATTCAGACACATCCTTAGGAATCATCTAAGCACCGGCCGGGATCCGAGGAATGCGAACAGGTCTAATAAGCGCCATCGTCCCATATTAACTCTGCACTTGGGCTTATAGTTGATTGGCCTGAGCCCGGGTCCCGCGGACGACGATCTCCGCTCCGCCAGCGGAGAGAGGAGCATTCTAGCCAATTTTTAAAACACGAGAGCCTTCCTCCTCTGAATCCCACACAGCTACGGAGATTCTCGAGATTCTCATACTCTATCTCCTAAGGCCCAGCAACGAATCTTGTCTCTCCGTGCCAGCCCCGTCGGAGTATCCTCATGATATAACGGCCATTAACCCTCTCAGCCACTGCGTTAACTTCCTCAAGCACAACAGGCATTCTAGGAATCATCGTTTGGTCAATCTAGGTCTACTTGCTCCTTGCCCTCATCGTTTGTCTATCACTTCTTCCATCAACACGAATGCCTGACCAGTCTGTGTCTGTTCTTGGCCTTGGCCTCATGGGCACCGCCGTTGCAAAGGCATTCATAAAGGCTGGGTGGAATACCACAGTCTGGAACCGAACCACTTTAAAGGCTGCACCCCTCGAGGCTCTCGCTGCAATGGTTGCTCATACCGCTGCTGAGTGCATCCAAGCAAGCCATCTCACAGTAGCCGTCATCGTCAACCCGGAGGCACTCCACGCAGTTCTAAAGGAGCTGGACCCATCCATCACCAAAGGTCGCACCATCCTCGACTTTACCACTGGATCGCCAGCTCTGACAAATGAGTCCGTCGAAGCAGCTACTCAGGCTGGCTTTTCTGAGTACCTCCATGGTGCTATTCTAGCCATGCCGCATCAAGTCGGCTTACCAGAGGGAATCTACTTAACCAGCGGCAAGAATGAAACATTCGAGAAAATCACACCAGCTCTGAAAGCTCTTGGAACACCCCAGCATCTCGGCACCGACATCGAGGCATCCGCACTCCTAGAGCTCATCCTCATAGCCAATCTATATGGGGTTGCATCGGGCTTTGTGCAGAGCGTTGCGATGCTTAAGAAGACGTCTCTGTTCAAAGAAGAGGGAATCCAAGGGTTCATCAAGACACTGTTCATTCCCTATGTGATTGGTAGTGCCCAGGGGTTCTTCGCTGACACAGGGAGACAGTTAGATGAGGGTGACTTTGTAACAAAAGGAGAAGGGGCAAAGTGCAGCCAGCAGGTCCATGCGCTTGAGAACGTCATCAGGACAAGTAAGGAACTTGGTGTTTCGGGAAAGCTCATGGAGCCGATACTGGAGTTATTCAAGAAGCGAACTGAGCAGGGGCATGGTGATGACGAGATTAGTGGCCTTGTCCAGCTGGTCTAGGAGGTTGTGAAAGGGAGAGACCGTCATGTTGAGTCTTGGTATCTGTACAGCAAAACCACGGACGTCTGGCTCTAACAATGAGTTAGAAACCCAGCTATTAAGGAATGATGCGATACTGTAGAATTTGCCAAGGTGGATATCATACTATGCACGTCAACTCCTACTCAATTCACTCTCTTTATGATCTATCTTACTATAGGGAGAAGTGATAAGTCGGGTACTGTATGACAGCCGCGCTTAACTATGAGCCTCGGAGAACACTGTTGTCCCGGCCATACCAGCCAACCCCGCGGCTATATGATACTTCTTAGGGACGTGGCCTATCACGGGACTGAAGGGAGCGCGGAGATAGGGGAATTATCTTCTCCAAAGTCCCTTGACAAAGGTTGCGAGGGGTTGGGCATACCAAACCAGGTGTTCGTCAGTAACTTTGTTTGCAGGCTCTCTGCGCTCAAGTTAACCGAGCACTCTATCTATCCCTTTAGATTAGACAGCCGAACGAACCGTTTGTTAACAGTTCAAGGTGCTTGGTTGAATGCGGGGTAGACAAGGAGCAGCAGCCGAGACGATAAGGCGCCGGAGGGGTTCTTATCTAGGCGCTGGTAATTACGGTGAACGAGTCTAGCCCGCATGACAGACGGGCTCCTCCAACCCCTTGATGAGACCCACAGAGGAGGGTCACGCTACTGTCTCGCTCTTTCTGAGCAGAGTCTCAAGCGACCTTGCTAGAGGGGCCGAGTGACAGATAGTGGCCGACAAGGGAGATCATTTGGTTGCTAACTAGCGGCCATTCGCATCATCTCCATGATCCCTGCTCGATCCCACGCCAGGATTGATGCTGCCAAACGATCAACTTGCAAGGACATTATCAGGGCCTCCAGACGAACCCGAGGGGCTCATTCGATGATTATTAAGATTGTATCTTGAACCTGGGCCTCCACAGATAAACCCAGGAGCCAGCCCAGAACAACTGGGTTGTCCCTAGTGCCTTACCCCGCCCTTGCTAGCAGCCAGTGGGACCGGTGTACGGATAAGAGATACGAGATAAAAGGTCAGCCACTCTTCAATCGACAGTGCTAGAGGAAGCCACTAAACCTTGCCTCACCTAGCTGCGACGTGTCAGACCATATAACCGGCAGAAAGAAGGAATAAGCTACTTATTGCGGCGACCGCATTTTTGGCTACTTCGAACCTGACCACTTGTCGGATCCAATGATGATGATGTATTGTGTGCGTGCTTACCCCGTTTCTTGCAGGGGTCATGCGTCATTATATAAGCTAGTCATTTACACAATATGCTCTTAGTGAGAACGAGGCTCATTCGTGTTATAAGAGCTGCGGGGTCTGCATTCACCTATTCTCCTAGAGGGATGCGCATCCTCTGCCCAATTGTGGGCCTGGCCACTGATTGGGCCCGACAGTTGGGAAACCAGATTCTCGGCCGGCCTGTACTGTTGTAGGGAAAGCCAGCTACTAAACGCATTAAAGAGTGGAAAGACAAGCTCCGCGGAAACATAAGAAGCCAGAGCGTACGCTTCATACAGGCCATGTTACTGGGACGGCCCCGCCGAAGCCCCACCTCGGCCGAATAATACGGAGCATCCACCTTTCCAATTGGGCCGTGATTTATCGTATTGTGATACGAGCCCCCACACTTCAAGCGTCTTGGCAGATTCTCCAACGTCTGAGCTTCAGATACTAATATTCGGCCGTTGGATTAAAGTTAAGAGGTCGATTGCAATGTAATACGATTTTTAATACAGTTATAAAAAAAAGGTAGGGCTGTATCAACACTTTTACTCACCTACCTTACTGTAAAAACACCACTAGACAGTGCGCTGCAGTGGCAGAAGCGCCTAGCGAGCTCCACTCGTCATGTGCTGGCAGCTTCATGTCAGTCTCGGTGCTCGGGCCATTACCTAACGAGCCACACGATTAAGTAGCACGGCATTTAATAGATAAGAGCCGTGGAAGCGTCCAGCTGGGGTGATAGACTTGGTATTCTTCCAACCATCTCCCTCACTAGTTATTCATACATTCCTCGTTAGCTCCGAAACGGGTCCAGGTGGATTGTTTGACAATGGCCAACATCGACATTGAGCTTTTACTGTCCAAATTGAGCTTAGAGGAGAAGGTCTGTTATGCCCCCAGCTGCTGACTGTCTTGGCTAACGTGCTTGTCACCAGATCTCTCTTCTAGCCGGCAGTGAGGCGTGGCTGACATTCCCTCTCCCGGACAAAGGAGTCCCATGCGTCAAGGTGAGCCCTCATTGTTCTGCCGAGAGATTTCTTGCATCTAACAGTAGCACCTGTTTGATCTAGCTCACTGACGGCCCAAACGGGGCTAGAGGCAGCAAGATCAAAGACGGATTTAGTGCAGCATGCTTCCCTGCCGCGTGCAGCGTCGCTTCGACGTGGGACGTCGAAGTTGCCCAGCGCATCGGCGTTGCGCTAGGCGAAGAGGCCTTGACCAAAGGAGCCCGCTGTCTGTTGGGGCCGACTGTGTGTATTCATCGACACCCCTTGGGCGGCCGCAACTTTGAAAGCTTCTCTGAGGATCCCTTCCTCACCGGGCAAATGGGCATTGCTAATGTGAAAGGCCTCCAGTCGACTGGGGTATCTGCTGCTGTTAAACACTTTGCTGCAAATGAACAAGAGACGCGGCGCCTCAACGTGAATTCGATTGTCTCAGAGCGAGCTCTGCGTGAGATCTATCTCAAGCCTTTCGAGCTGATTACGAAAAACGCCGATCCTTGGGCAATTATGACAGCCTACAACAAGCTCAATGGGGACCATGCTGACTCCAACGAGTTTCTGCTGAAGCAGGTCCTCCGGGGGGAATGGAAGTGGGATGGCCTCGTCATGAGCGACTGGGGCGGCATCAACTCGACCATTGACGCTTTAACTGCTGGTACAGATCTCGAGATGCCTGGCCCCACGCGCTGGAGAAAGCCGTCGGTGTTGGCTGCCAAGGTTCGCGATGGTTCCATCTTGGAGACGACAATCAACGAACGAGCGCGACGTGTTCTCCGATTCTTGAAGCAGCTGAACTGCTTTGAGGAGCCCATTTGCACCGAGGATCCGGGAGAGGAAGCCATCAATAATCCGGCTCACGCAACTCTCATTCGAGAGGCTGGAACGAAGGGCATTGTGCTCCTGAAGAACCAAGACAACATACTTCCGTTGACGGAAGAAATGGTGCGAGGCAAGAAAATTGCACTTCTGGGCTACGCCAAGGAGTGCCTTGCTCATGGCGGTGGGAGTGCTTCGGTCAAGCCTCACTACAGGGTCACGCCTTGGAATGCTTTCCAAACGGCCTTCAAGGGCTACGACGTCGAGTTTAGCCACTCAAAAGGTGCTATCCCCTGATTTTAACGTAATGATATCTTCTGACTTTCCCAGGTGCTCATACTTTCCGGCAACTTCCTCTCCTCGTCGACCATGTCGTCGATCTCCAAGGCAATCCAGGATTTACCTACCATATCTACGACGACGATGGCACGAAAACAACGCCATCCAAGACGGTGCACGGATATGACAAGTCTGAGATGTCTCTCCTAGATGGCCATGCACTTGAGAATGTGGAGGTTGAGCTCGTTGGGACATTCCGGCCCATGGAGACGGCCAAGTACTACTTCAGCCTATCCAGCCTCGGTCCTTGCCAGTTCACAATCAATGGCGACTTGGTCCTTGAGCAAACTCAAAACTGCGACGACGCGATGGGATTTTTGTTTGGAGGACTCGTCGTGCCTGTCATCGACATGCATTTGGAAAAGGGGAAAGAATACCAAATCAAGATCTATGCCACTCCACCTCAAGGCGACGGCACTAGCGACCTTGGTTTCTTGGAGGGCCAGGTCGGTATGCGTCTGGGAGGCATGTGTTCCACCATACACGACGAAGATATCCAATCTGAGGCTGTGGCACTCGCCAAGGCCGCAGACTACTCGATAGTCTTCACAGGAAACGATACTGCCTGGGAGACCGAAGGCCAAGACCAAGCAAGCTTCTTCCTTCCCAAGAATGGCAGCCAAGACCGCCTCGTGTCTGCCGTCGCAGCTGTTTGCCCAAAGACTATCGTCGTGAACAGCACCGGCGGTGCCGTTGCACTGCCATGGTTGGACCAGGTCCAGGGTTTGGTGCAGACATGGTTTCCAGGACAAGAGGCCGGAAACGCCATTGTCGATGTCCTGACTGGGGCGCACAACCCCGAAGGTCACTTGACGTGCACGTTTCCGAAAAGACTGGAAGACTGTCCAGCCTACGGCAACTTCCCAGGAGCCGACGATACAGTCAGATACGAAGAAGGCGTCTTTGTTGGGTACCGACATTTTGACCGACTTCCCGCCGACAAAGTCAACTTTCCCTTCGGCTTCGGACTATCCTATACGACCTTTTTATTTACTGATGTTGCAGTAACAAAACTCCCCGAGAACGAGTATGTTGTTGGGGCTACTGTTTCAAACACTGGAACTGTTAAAGGCGCCACCGCAGTACAGATATACGTTGGTCGCGGTAACCCTGCATATACAGACCCTTTGAAGGACCTGGTGGGTTTTAAGAAGGTCACAATCGAGCCAGGAATGAACACCCGGGTCAAGGTGCCAGTCAGAGCACGCGACTTTGCCTTCTGGAGTGAAGAGCTGCAGGAATGGGTCGTTGAGGCTGGTGAATACGAATTCAGCGTTGGAAAGTCGTCTGCGGAGATTGCGGGCAGGGCCAATGTAGTTCTCGGTCGTTTGACATTCACGCCATAAGCACTATGAAGCTGTACGTGGCCAAAACAGTAGCCTGCTTGATCTATGCATCATCAATTTCTGACTAGTGACAGACCCTGATAACATCGTCGAAGGGAGCGAGGCCACACTCGCGGATGTCAGCCCGGGTTTGAGCCTGAACGGCAGGAAAAGTAACTGCATGTGCCTGCCCTGATCCTGACTATAACCCTACGCCCTGCTACCTGAAACGGCCTGGTAGTTAACGTAAGAGTAAAGTACCCACCGTCGTCGATACAGGTTACTAAAAGCCTCGCGCCGCTTCGATTCGGACAAGTTGTGACCAGTAATGAGAATCATCATAAAGAACGACTCGATAATGCTCGGCGGGATATTGCACAGAAGCTGCCCCGTCGTCGACCACTTCATGGCGCTCGCACCAGCCAGAAGCGCGACGATCAAAACAACTCCGAGAATGACTGTAATCTCGTGCGCGCAAATACGGCCCATTGCAGCGGATAACCGAATATTCAGCGTCTCCTTTGGGGCATGGTCGTGGGAGGGGTCGGGCAAACCGATATCCGCAAAGATGGCCTTGTCTGCAACGTCGACCTCTGCAAATGCTGCGTCTTCATAGTCTTCAGACTTCTTTTGAACATTGCGCAGGACGTACCCGTCGTTGAGACCAATCAATCCCGCATATGTGCCAATTAAGAGCCACCAGTTGTCGTTGAAATGCATGACAGGCCCAATGGCGATCCACACGCATATGAAGACGATGAGAATCACGACACCTGTGAGTGTACCCACGAGATCTGCATAGTAGAAAATCGCCCGTTGAATCCTGCTCATCTTTGGAGCGGGCACAACTACCGTCTCGTTGGGGAATGCATCGCCCGTCATTCCCCGCAACTTGACTTCAATGGCGGAATCAACCTCGAAAATGCACTGCAGGCATTGTTTGATGTATGCATTGTGGCGCTCTCGGATGTTGGCGAGAAAGGCAAAGATGACAACCATCAGGGCAGACGTGGCCGAGTTGATGTATAGCTGCCACTCGACGCTCCAGTCGCAGTAGTCGCCGAATCCAATCCAGATGAAGATGCAGACCCAGTATAGGCCGATGGTAATGATGTGGCCACTGCCGTAGGAAACAATGGAGGTGATTCGGCCTACCCAACCCTCGGTCGGTAGTGTGGCTGCAAACTGGTTCTGGCAGAGGGCCTGAGTGTTATCCGGACACGTCGGGCGATGTTTAGTCCTGCTCTGAACCTCCTGTAACATTCTCCGAATGCTGATACTCCGGGATCTCAGGCTCGCCGAATCGCGCACAGATTCTTCATACGCATTCAGCTGCTGGCGCATGAGAAGCGAATCAAAGAAATAGCTGAGAATAGCCTGTACATTGGAGATGCAGATAGCCCATTGCGCACTCTGACCATACGGAATGCCCAAGAAAACCCAAATGAGGATGCCGGAGATGATGAGCAAGAAAACAGGCTCCGAACCAGAAGCCCGAACGAGCCAGTCGAGCCAGCGGTCCAAGGCTCGCTCACGGACTTTGCCAACATAACCCGTGACGTTGCTGGCCGCTGCCGACACGGAAATGTTGTTTTCGCCTGTTTCTTTGGAAGCAAGCTCCACGTGCTGCGTTGGTGCAACACCCTCAATCGGGCCCTTTGTCCCAGGCGAAGCGAGAATCTCAAGAATCGACTTCATTCTGTCGACAGCTGAAGGACGTCTGGCGAGCAGGGTAAGTCTCTGCCCTGCACCCAAGAGTTTCTAAGACTTACAATAGACAATCTGATAGCTCTACTCTTCGAAGGTCACTTGGCTTACATGAAGCAAGCGTTTCAAGCGAATCGCCGTCGTTCTAAGGCGGCCAGACTTCTTCCGCGGATGGAAAGCAGGTGTCGAGGCGGGGTCGACGGACAGTGTTTGTAAAGTCCGCCAGTGTTGCTGATGGCACGGAGGCAATCATGAGAGAGGTCGGGTCGTTGGTAGTAAACAAGCGTTGCTTGATGGCTGCAGTCGAGATAGCAAAGACGACCAACTTGGAGTGTTGGGAGAGGAATATCTTTCAAGAGACGTGTTTTAGTGCTAAGTAGAGTCGCCAGCAGCGTGTTTATGTCTTGGAATCACGAAACGGTACACAAAGTGTAACCCAATGGAAAACTTTTTCAAGGCATCAGTCAAACGGCTCATCGGCACCCAGGCTCCATTGTATTCTACGGTGCAAGCAAATGGGGGGGCACGGCTATTTGCCTTTGCCAATGGTGCATGAGTGCTCAGCCACACTCAGGTTGCCAGACGGGTCTAGACCGGGCACGTAACTACTAATCGTATCCGTTTAACCGAGCGAATTATACATCTTTGTCTTTTCATATTCTGCAGACTGAATGCCGTGTGTTATTCCCTCAGCAAAGAACTTTATGGACCCACCACCCAAGGGGCGGCCATGACGTGCAGAAAGTCAATAATACCAATCTCACTTGCGAAATATCTGTACGTAGTGCAGTCACTCCTAGCGGGCGGCGAATGACGACAGGAAAATTCATCGGTCATTCTGGATCAGGCTTTCGAGCTGATATTAATGTCTCTCTAGGAGGAGACGCTTAGCTTTGGCACAAGATAATCGCCGAAAAGCTCTCATTCATAGCAAACTGAAGCAAGGTTCTGAAAAAAACAAATGCCGCATATCGTATAAGACAATCGTCGTGACTGCATTGCATATGTGTGGCACCAAGCCGGTTTAGATCAAGGCGAAGCTTTCGGCATCTACCACTAGTTCGCTGAACTAGTTGCACATGTCAGACAAACGGGCACTAGGCCCGGAACGCTGACCGAAATTACGGCCGTCCTAGCCGTCGATTACGAAGCCGCTTGCGTGATTGGATGCTCGTGACAGTTACCTCAATTACCCATCGACTATTACCCGACGTCACAGCGATCCTACCTTTTTGGATCACAGCTCATTCCTGCACAATACCTATTCCAGGCGCCCAGTCGTTTCATTGACCTTCTGGCGTCCCTTGAAGTCGACGCCAAGCTGCTGAGTGCCTTCTCTTGAAAGTCTCGAAACCCATTCCGGGGCCGCTCTCTGTGAAGCGTCGTCAGATGTCAGCGAAACATGTGAACAAGAGGTCTATGACCAAATACAGAACGACATTCGACTCACCAACATCGCTACGTAGCGCATGATACCCGGAAGGAAGATGGTGCAACCCATTCCGCTGTAGAGACCATCCGTGAAAGCTTCGCCAACTGTGTCCACGTCGAGGAGTGGGAACAGGAAATGAGATTGGCGAGTCTCCCCCTTGAAGAGAGGTGTCTTGGTGAAACTGAGGATACCAAGGGTCAGGCGGACTTTGGGGGCGTGATGCATGTTCTTCAGCTCGAGTTGCAGCGCCTACAAATCAAGAGATGTCGTTAGTAGTTGAGGGCAGGAGACGGTAATCGGTGGCTTGCCTCGTGAAGGGCGGTGATGCCGGCTTTGGTCGCTGCGTAGTCTGCAACCCCAGCAGGTGGGATCAGGGAACTCATTGAGCTCACATTGACGATATGCCCATGGTTTGTCTTGACCATGTGTGGCAGGAATTCTTTGCAGAGAAGAAAGGGTGCCACGAGGTTGGTTCGGATCGTCAGTTCCACATCGCCGTAGGTCCCTTCTACCACTGTTGATCCCCGGCATAAACCAGCGTTGTTCACCAGAACCGTGGGGTGCCCAACTTCAGACCTGATGCGTGAAGATAGATCTTTTATAGCTGTTGAGCTACTAAGGTCGCACTGGTAGTAGTGGACCACAGTTCCTGGCGGGGGCTTCCAAGTGAGAGCAATGCAGTCGACGATGACGATACATGTCTTCGGATTCCTGGCGAGGAGTTGCTGGGAGATGCTCGCGCCGATGCCCCCACTACCACCAGTGATTACGACGATCTCCTTTTCCCACACCCAATCCGTTTGGGTCGTTCTAGTCCAGTTATTCGCGGACATCTTGGTGAGCCACTCGTTGATGGAGATGCAGATGCTTGCAGCAGCCCACAAGCCCAGCGCAAGCCGACGGTCAGAAATAGGCTGCGGGATTGCAAGATTGGTGCCCGCCAGGAATGGAAGCGCCAGTACATCTGCCTTCGGGAGATAGCCAGCCACAACTGCGGTAATTGGGACCGTGACCCACGGGTTGAGTGCGGTCTTCCGCACAAATCTTGCCACGACGTCGACCGTTAGGCCCTCGCGAGACCATGTCGCCATATTGGATGGTAAGTGATGTCAACGAAAATTTGAAGCTGTTCTCTTGAGAATTAAGCTCTCTTCGAATGCAGTAGTACCATCACGAAGACGGGAGGCAGCCCAAGAACCCCGACCGATGAGGTTGGCAGGGTTAACATACTCTAAGAAATCTATCTAAGTGGCAGTGATCGCCCGCAGATGTCCGCTCTGCCCTTCGTGAACGGCTGCGTCCCGATGATCCAACCCGCGGCGGGGTCGGCATCTGGGAGTCTCCGACGCCGTCGGGATCATCCCGTCCGCCCCGCATCTACTAGCAAGGAGCCTCGGTTTGTCTTCATGACTTTTAATCGGAACCCCATTTGTGAACCGCATGATAATCCTGGCGCAAAAATCTTCTGTTTAGAAAAAACAACACGGGCGGAGAGCTACCATGTCGTCAGGCAAGCCAACACTTTCAGTACTGGAGGTGGTGGACCTCATGATCCGTCTCGCTTCAGGTTCGTAGAACCCTCCGAAACAGGCCTCGCCGAGAAGGGCGACTTTGATATCCAGTAGAACTCACTGACGGCGCGCCACAGCCCCCATAAAATTTCTGCTCGCTTGTTCCCTTTCTTTCTTCGCAGCCAGGAGGCGACAAGTCCCTGTGAAGCTATGGCTGACAAGCACAGTCTTTGGCCTCGCTCTGGGTCATCTCAAGCCTCGCCATATTCAGGCACTCTCGCCTACGACTTCACAGGTATATGCAACATGGATCAAAAAGCAGCAAAATCAGCACCAGAATCAGCCCAACAGCGACAAGCCTCCCATCTCGGATGTCCAGCAACTCGAAGTCGACCCTCCTGCGTCCATTCTTTGGGTTGGCAATCGTGAGAGAGCCACAAAATTTGTGCTCTTTTTCCACGGGGGCGGCTACATGGCGCCTTTGAACGAGGGTCACCTCAACTGGTGCTGGAATTCTTACGTGAAGCCCACTTATGGACTTGCGAAGGAGGGGAAGCATGAGATCGCAGTCGCGGTGCTGCATTACAGCTTGGCCCCTGGAGCAAAGTACCCAACACAACTAAAGCAGGCCGCTGCAGCTCTCCAGCATCTCTTCGACATGGGAATTAGTCCCAGCAGCCTCATTCTGGGCGGCGATTCAGCCGGCGGAAATCTATCCATACAGCTTCTCTTCCACCTCTCCCAGCCAGTTCCGGGGATATCGCCGGTCAAGCTGAGGGATGGCCAACTCCTCGCAGGTGTCTTCCTCGTGTCCCCTTGGGTCAGTGCCCGGACCGATACGGCTTCGTTTCAGCAGAATGATGGCATCGATATGCTTTCAAAGAGGACTTTGGACTCCACAAGACTACAGGTGATGCACGAGAAAGACTACACCATCAACCCTGGTGTTGGGCATCCGGCCCTTCCTCTTGACGGTGATCGTTCCTGGCTTGGATCTGTCCAGAAAATTACCGAAGCACTGTATGTGAGCTGTGGGCGGGAGGAGGTGTTCCGAGATCATGTGCGCGAATTCTATGAGGCAGTACGTACGCGGAATACGGGACTGCTGCTACAGCTTGACATGCCTGTTGGGGAAGTTCACGATGCTATTCTTCTTGAAGGTGTCCACGGGCTGGATGGGAGTGCCACGCAGAGAATGCGACGATGGGCATCTGATCGACTACTGCGAAATTAGGAATTCTGTAGTCAAACTTCTTTAGTCAAACTGCTGTTATGTGAATCTATTCAACATGTGGGCATGCGGGTTGCACAAACAGGAACAATCATATCAAAAAGATGCTGCATCAATGCCTCTTTATTCAAGAGACCAACCTACATACATTTAGTTTCCAGTTTGTTACAGTTATCGACGAACGCGTATATTTCTTGAAGAATACATGCAGTCAAATCAGTCATCCATTGATGTGCTTGAGATTTGACTGATAGCTTTGAACAGCCGGATGACATCTCCACGCTACGAGTACCAATCTTTAAATGAAATAACTCATATTCACTCCCAAGAACCTTGGTACAACTGAGAACTGAGAAGCGTTCTCAGTTCTCAACATGCGTCTTCTTCACTGCCTCTGTGTTGCGTGCCTCCTCAAGAATCATCTTCTTGTAAGTTCCACCACGAATAGTAGCCTTCACAGGAAATGGTTCATCCAGAGCTTCGAGTCTCAACACTTTGGGATCGTAGGGGCCATTCTATGATCGATCAGCGACTCCAATTCCAATCAGCCAGCCACATTTTTGCGGGAGAATGACTTACAGGCTTGTAGTCGATGCACTGCACCAGTCGAGCAATGTTGAGAAACAGGCTGCGTTGAGCAAGTCGGTAGCCGACACAGATACGTCGACCACCGCCAAACTGCCACAGGCCATGAGCAATGTCTGTTTCGTGGCCATCAAGCCAACGCTCAGGCTTGAACTTCTCCGGGTCGTCACACTCGCTACAAACAGCCGCTCCATTGATTGTGAACCCAGTACCGGCAGGAAAGTAGTAACCCTCAAACTCGATGTCTTCAGAAGCAGTATGGTCGGGAGTCAACGGAAAGATTGGTCGCCACCGCAGAACTTCCTTGGCCATTGCGCAGATGAAGCGCAATTCGTCCATGTCCGCAAGCGTAGCCAGCCGTGCGTCTTCTCCGATGCCACAGACGCGGTCAACTTCGGTTCGGGCTTTGGCAAAAACATCCGGATGTTCCAACGCTGCCATGGTCATGATGTTCAGCGCTTCGCGGGTGGTGTCACTGCCCGCCTCGATCAGCTGCATGGCAACGTACATGAGGTCGTCGCTGTCGCCCTTGAAACGTGCTTCTGGGTGCATCAGGTAGTCCCGCACAAATGAAGGTGGTGCAGTACCAGACTCGACCTTCTCCTTGACGGGATTGTACCACTTTGCGTACAGGTCGTAGTTCCACTGCCCGAGACGCGCCCAGTACGGCCGCCAGGGCTGAAGAAACCAAGGCAGCTTCGCCAGGTCGGGAAACCAGTCAACAACGCTTCTCCCGATGCTGCCGACAAAGAAGGTGACGGAGTTCTGCATTTCCTCGAGTTCCTCCTGCGTTTTGTTCGGCTGTTCGCCGAGGGCGATACGAACAATGACCGAGTTGGCGTATCGATAGTGATGGCGGTACCACTTCCCAGGTTCGTGCACATACTCGGTCATCATCTTGGTGCTCTCCTCCTCTTGCCACTCCCCGTACTGCTTTAGAGCCGTGCCGCTCAGGAGCCCATGCATGACGCGTCTTCGTTCAGTCCACTCTTCCTGGGGAAGGATTAAAGAACGTCGATCACGGCTGACAAGGCCACTGGAGATGGGCATGGGCGACCGAGTATTTGTTTTGCTTCCACGTTTGGCGATGATTTCGTTGGTGACACGATGGGAGTTAAGCAAAACCCACGTCTTGGAGCCAATGTGGAGGGTTGTCATCTCACCATACCGGTCTGCAAGCCCCTTGAGCTGTTCATTACAGTACGGTTAGCATCTCCATTGAGACTTTTCAGTAGAGCCTTGCCAGTTCAGGAATTGCTTACCATTTCTCTGATTGATCCCTCTCCAAACTCGTTTCCTGCTCGTCCCATCTCCCCGAGCGCGCCCAAGATGGGAAGTCCCCGAGGCCCTGGGGGGAGTCGGGGTATCGTGCCATTCTTGGCCCTTCTTTTGCCAACTGGTTTGAAAAACTCTCTCAAAGCAAGGGAAAAAATACCAGTGACCACAGCTGTCAGGGTCAGGCTCAAAGGCACAGGGTAGCGTTGAATGAGACTAGCAAAGTCGATGTGGAGAAGATGGCTCAACATGTTGGATGTTACAAGTGAGGACAGTCAATGAGGGCAGTCAATGAGGCGGGGCTTGCCGATTATCGAAGCTTCAGAGAGGGTCTTAAATGAGGGAGCTCGAAAATTGATTGCAGGGTAAGCTGCTGACCGAGGTGGCGTCACCGGCCAGGGAGTCCAAGTCCGCCAGGAATGACGAATCGGAACAATCCCGACGAAGGCCACCTTCCACTCCGACGTCCGTGTTTCAATTCCCGGGTCGTATGCATGCCCTTCTGTCACCCTGCGAGCAGTGATGCGATATGGCATTGCGAGGACACATCACACCATGTCACGGCCAAGGCTTCAGAAAAGATATTTAGGGACTTGCTTTAGGGACTTGCTCGTGAAATGAGATTCGGAGAGTGTATTTTGTAGTGCTATCTAGCGTCTGCGCAGTCACCCCCACGATTCTAACCTCCAAAGCGGCTCTAGAGTCCCGTATCCGTCAAGATATTCAGGATGCAATTTGTTTTGAAGAGCACAACACCATTGCAACAAGTCATGCCAGAGACGAGTGCAGATATAATCAGGGATGGTGTCTAGAGGAGATAACGTGTCCGGCTCAGCATCAAAAGCGCTTGCTTAAGGCATGCTTTCGGAGAAGTTCAAGCGAATTCTGCCGCAGACGAAATGGACTAACCTCCTCGCCACGGCTATCCGAGGCAACGAAGGCAGCATACCCTGCTAGCAACGCATCAATCGCAAATTGCGGAGCATAGGGAAAGTCGGAACCAAAAAGAATGTGAGATGGATCAGTAAAGTCAAGCAGCCCGTTGAGTTGCGCTGCGCTTGTACTGAGCGCAATGTCGTAGTAAAAGCGCCCAAAATCCTTCTTGGCCTGGAGGGCCGAGTATCCTCCCAGGTCTTGGCTGATGCTTTGAATGGCCAAGCTTCCTGTGGCCCTTTGTCCCACAAAAGGAAGTGTCCCTCCGGCATGTGAGAGGATAACATCGACGTTGGGGCAACGGCGCAAGGTTTGCGTCATGACAAGATCCACGGCGGCGCGGGTGGTGGCGATAGGATAGTCGACGATGGGCTGGGGAAGTGTCGAGGCGATGAATTTCGGTGTTACGGCAAGAACGCCTGGGTGGAGGAAAACAAGAGCCTTGTACTTCTCCAGACGGTCCCAGATGGGTTGGTACAGAGGGTTTCCAAGAAGCATGTCTCCGTAGGTCGTGTACGCCGTCACACCGCTGCAGAGTTTCTGCTTTTGGTACAGGTAGTCTAACTCGTTCAAAGTCCCATTCACGTCTTGCCAGTCAGGCAAAACACCGAAGAACCCAACACGGTTCGTATACCTCCTCTCCAAGGTGATGTTGCCGAAATACTCATTGATGGTGCGGGCGAGATCTCTAGCCTTCTGTCCAGTTCCTGCGATAGGAATTCCAGGAGTGGAAAGAGATAGGATACCTATCAATTTGTTTCAGTCAGTCCCTAGAACGCCGCCTGCCATGTCTACTCAGTCTAACTAACCAATGTCGGTGTTGATGTGGTTCATAGATTGAATCGTAGCTTCAAGAGTCCAGTCAGGGCTGGGATAACCGGAAGGGTCCCCACCAGCAGCTTTCAGGGCTTGTATGTATGGTGGTGGCAGCGCGTGGATGTGGGTGTCAATCCGCCCCTGGGCCAAGACTGAACTAAAGGAGGCACTGAGGGCCAGAAACTCGCAAAGTCGAACCATTGCTTTATGAAATAATAGGTGAAAAGAGTACGTCGGCGGAGGGTCGGAGGACGAGACCAAACACAAATTGGAGAGACCTTGCAGAGTCTTATGGCTTGCAATAACACCTCCCAGGGTAGCTGGTAGCCCGTACGCTAAAGCCACTCGGATCACTGGCTGCATCAAGCGGTCCATAATACAGGAGCTTGAGCAAGAGAACCCCGCCGTGGCCAGGGATTACGTGATAGGTGAGCGGAGCTGAACGAAACAAGACCAAATTGGCAGACAATTCTGATAGTAACCTGCTTCCTTAATCGATGTCTTGGCGCGGTATGGGATCAGGGTGAGAAGAATGGAACACGGGCAATCAGTGACCTCATTTCCGGCATGTGACGATCCAGGTCGGGATCATTCCGTTCCCGCAAGGCACCGTTCTCCTCCCACGGAACGGATCCGACCGTTCGGGTGGACTTCCCCAAGATTCTTAGCATAGACTCGGCTCTTTTAGTGGCAACTTTCAAGCCCATGCAATGATGGCCGCATGATGTGGCTCCGCGCACCCCATGTAAAGCAGGGAGCAATGTCACATCAGGTCGGTAGGTGTGTGATCTCCCTTGCAGGGTTTCCTAAGCTGAGAGTTCCCAACATGTGCCCATTCTCACAAGCCCATTGTCTCAAACGCCAAACCCGTAAATTGGAGTAACCATGACATCCTCCACAGCGCCTGGTCCCCTCATCAGAATGAACTAAATGCAGCGGTCCCGGGGATGTTATGAACCAGAGCAGCCAGGTGTAGGAAACTGGTGGGCCTTACGTTAGCTATCCGAGAGTCCTTACGTCGGCGAGCGGGGTTAGTATAATGGTTTCTATTATAGCTATTAGCGACTGGATTAGTCGCGCTATACTAAGGGAGTTATAAAGTCGGAACCAAAAAGAATGTGAGATAGATCAGTAAAGTTAAGCAGCCCGTTGAGTTGCGCTGCGCTTGTACCGAGCGCAATGCCGTAGTAAAAGAACCCAATGTCCTTGGCCTGGAGGGTCGAATGGAAGATAGTCAACAAGCCCGTGCAACACACAGCCTGATATATACACAATAGAAACCACAGCAAATTTCACAGTAGATGTCATACCCAACATCTCAACTGGAGGGTCGAATATCCTCCCTTTAGCATCTGCTGCCGCCCTCAGGCACAGAGCCCCTAGATAGAAGCTATGTATTAGCTTTGAATCATCTCTTGCTCAGGATCTCGGGACAACTTACTCAACATACCAGCCCTCAAACCAGGACTTGCCACCCTTAGGGCAGTTTTGCATCAGGTGGTACAACATGTTCTCGCATATAGACGGCTCGAGCGAAGCGCCGCTTCCGAAATCGTTGCGACCTACCCATCTAATTGCGTGAGGCCCGAAAGGAGTGTTAAAGCAGCCGTACTTAATCTGGCCGGGCTGGTACCCGTAGCTACCGTCGCTAGTATCCTTACCGTCGCACCATTGCTTTACAGAATCCCAGGCAGCTTGGTAGTTGTCGCCCCATACCCAGCCGTTGTTATAGCATTCAAGCGTTGTAGGTGGTCGGTAGCCCTGAGGACGCACACAGACATAGGACCCAAGCCATAGTCCGGAGCAACCGGGCCCAATTGACGTGTGCCACTCCTGGAGCCTGCTGGGTGCGATGCCATACTTGGCACCAATCCAGGCACAATTTTGACCTTGCTCAACCTTGTGGAACGTTTCACAGTTCTTAATCATGCCGCTCTGGGAAGGCGATGGGGTCTCGATTCCATTTCCAGGGTCCGTGGGCGTTGGAGTGTAGCCTTTGACGTGAACGCAGACATTGACATCAGCCCAGAGGTTCCCGCAGTCACCCTTGAGACCCGGATTCCACTTATAAAAGTCGTCCAAGGTGATGCCATAGGTCTTGGCTATGTCGCCGCATAGCTGATTCTTGATGACGAAATGGAACTTGTCACAGTCAGCTACCATGCCTGGCTGAATGGCCGTAGGAGTCGCCACGCCGGTTCCGGTGGTAGTGGGAGATGGTGTAGGCGTTGGTCGTATATAGCCTATCGTCTGCCAGCAAACATAGTAGCCCAACCAGATATCTCTGCATTCTGGTCCAACGAGAGGATTCCACTTGATGATATCGGCTTCGGGAATAGAATGATACTCGCCAATGGATTTGCACGTGTCTCCTTCTCCCACTTTGAAGAAGTGGCTGCAGTTGTCAACCATGCCAGGCATGGCAGGCGTAGGTGTAACAATGGTGTTTGGAGGCTGCGTGGGAGTCGGATCGGCGGAGCCAATAACGCCAACACATATGTTTGCATCGGCCCAGAGGAGTCGGCAGGTTGGTCCAATCCCGGTGTTCCATTCAAGAAGCTTTGTGAACTGAACACCAGTTGCGGCAGTAACGTCATCGCATGTCTGTCCCTTTTGGACAAAGTAGAACTTGTTGCAGTTCTTGACCATGCCTGGCTGAGTGGGCGAAGGCGTTACAACCCCTGGAATAATAATCAGTGAGTGCACGAGATTTCATCAAGTGGGGTTGTGTGAATACCGTTTGTTGGCGATGGCGAGGTGGGTGTCCCGGATGCTGATGGCGACGTGGGGGTGCCCGCGGTCTTGGATGGCTCTGGCTCTGGCTCAAATGCCGCCTCCACACAGTAGGAACGACCAATGGTGAGCCCACCACAGTCCGCTGTGATGCGAGGGTTCTGGGATCATCTTGTCAGCGCTTCGCTTCATTGCGGTAAAGACAAGGTGGTCAAGTAAAGTCTTGAAGGTGTCTAATGCGATGAGACATGCTTACCCATTTGCGGAACTCATCTAGAGTGATGGTGTTGTCCTCTAGAATAGTATCACATGACACTTCCTCGTTGTAGTCATGCCACCAAGTGCAATGAGTGGTGGTCCCCTCATCATATGGGTTTTGTGGCCTGGAGCCACGAGGTTGTAGTCGGCGGCCCAAAGCTGATGCGAGCTGGCTACCTCCAAGAACCAAGAAAACGAGTGTTGGAAGAAACATGAGTACAAGCGAGGGACAATTAAAGATGAAATTGATAACGAGAGTGTTGTGTTCTGACTTGAATTCGCACGCTGCTTCTTGAACACATCAGCATATTTATTCTCCTAGACATTGCGTCTATCTTGCGGGTGTAGTTGGCATGCAGAGTAGTAGGTGGAGTGAATGTCTTGTGCCCATGACATGCGGAAATTAACTCCGGCACGGAATCATCTGAGATTATGATTAACCTTCATGTTCAGCATGTCACGCTGTCATTCTTTCTCGTCATGCGGTGTTGCCAACCCACTGAATCCTCATCCGTTTCTTCAAAGGGAAGGAGGAAGTTGAGTCTAGAACATCCGGCAAGTTAATATCCATGTTGATGTAACCACAAAGCGAATCATGCTACTCAGGTGTGGGTCGAAGCAGGGCAGTGCCCATGTCATCAAGAAGAGCTTATCCAAAGTATCAGATACTTGTCGCCTGTCCACACCTTTGTAGCATACCCTAGGAGGCTTTGGTTTAACTAGATCACCATTTTACCGTCTTGGCTGTCGCCACATTCAGTTCTGAAGGATCTGAAAGCGCTACGTCGAGCATGGGGTGGACCAAAGGCCCCCGATGGATCAGCCAACCAAATGCAGGACAGACAGCCTCCTGTGCCTGGCAGGACCAATTCTGGTTACATCCTGCGAGGACCCTGGCACATGGTTACAGTGCATAAGTGGAAGAAGAACGTCCCAAGCGCCAATGGCGAATTTTGTGGCGAGGTCGGCCCCTGGCAGCGCGGGCCGAACCGAAGTTCTCTCCACGGCTGCCGGTCCTTGGCTCATCTCATTTAAACACAAGTTCCCTCGGCATGACGGAGAAAAACTCTTAACTGTATATAGTATTAGTACCTAAAGTGGTCCCTTGGTGCGGATCCTAGTTGCCATGAGTGGAACTCAATGCCCTACTACCAGCACCCGCTTCCTCCATGGGCAGCTGCACGTCGTCGGCCCAGGATGTGTCGTAGCTGCGGCCTCCCGTAAACAGCTCCATCTTTCGTAACAGCTCCGGGGACGCCCAAACGTACCTTTCGGCAGGGCCTGTCCTAACCGAGCCTCCGTCGTAGGGACCGCGTTCGTCATCAAAGTAGTATCGCTCTTGCAGGCCGTCATCTAACGAGCTTTCAAACATACCATCCGTGGGTTCAAGGTCCCGCTCCAAGCAATTTGCCAGTTCCGAATCCTCTGTGTAATCCCTACCACTGATCACGTCCATGCTTAGCCCCAAAATCTCCGCCTTTCTCTGAAGAAAGTCGCGGTAGAACAAGTTGGAACTTTCTTCGGCAGCAGACCACATATAGGAGGTGGGGACTGGGTCAATGCTGGTGAAAATGCCTTGGTAGTCACATTTGATGCATGCGATAGCTGCTTGCTCTTCCATGGAGGGCACGCGATCTGCAAGCTCCTGAATCGTCTCGGCTTTGGGTCGGAGCGGCCACCAGATGAGAAATGGTTGAGGTCCAGGAGACGTCCACTCTTTGTGAAACTCTTGCGTGTCGTTGATCATGATGCGTCGAGCAGAAATCGCAGCTCTGATAGCATTCAAGGTCGATTCCTTTTGGCAGGTAGCGCGTGGGGAGTTGGTGGCAATTTCTTCAGCCCACCAGCGTGCAAACATGGTGTGATGGTAGATGCCGCGTACAACACAGAGCAAATCGGCACGCTCCATGGCAGTTGGCCTGGCGAGTCTGCTGTAACGATCGATATTGCCATCGTAAGCCGCCATTTGGATCAGCAGCTTCTTCTTGATAGTTGGGAGATCCAATGGAAGTGGCTGGTACAACAGACGGGCCTCTGGCTCCGTCAGCGTATGATCTGCCTCAATCCAATTGGCTCGTTCGTCGGTGAGTCGATTGTCCTCTTCTATACATGGATTTGGCCAAATCACACGCTCGGCCGCACCTGGGACCCGAGGAAGCACGAAGCGATCTTCTAGTCTCCATCGCACATCGGTATCGCCATTGAGAAACGCCGGGTAGCATGGGGTTTCCATGTCGATGGACAAGTCGACGTCGTTCATCACCGCATATCTCATAGGCGCTGCCATGATGGTCTCGAATATGGCGTTTGCGCCGTCTTTTTTGCTTTCCCTCGCTTCTTCCGCAATTGACACGTCAGGAAGAAGGCCCAACTCCAGATAGAGTGACAAATATCCAGCAGCAGCACACGCTCGCCCCACTTGATATTTCATCCGGGGAAATCTGACAACCAGCTTCCGGTAAGTATCCTCGGAGGCGAAATCTGGATACCATATGCAGTATGGTTGAGTGGATGCATCCTCGTTGAGCATCGCAGAAGATTCTGGCAGAATATTGCTCATGATGAGGCGAGCATTGCGGGCCCGTAGTATTTCGGGCCACTGCCGACAGAGGGTAGATATCGCGGGACTTTTTGCAAAGGCTTCATGGCAGCGAATCCCTCTGATGACGCAGCAACGTGTCAAGCTGTCATCCATGTCATCGGGAATTCCCTCCCCGCGGATCGCATCAATACGCTGCTCAATCTCGGGTGTCATAATGCTGGTGGGTGCAGGCTAGAATCCGGTGGGAATGAGTAAATCCACGAGAAGGATCAAGGTGAAGAACAAGATTTATGCTTAAAGACTGCGTAAATGAATTAAGTAACAGAGCCTCCCATGCCAATAGCCCAGTGAGCGGGGTTTCATTGGTACTTTGGTCCTTGTCAGCCCACCCTGCTTTGCTTCGGGTCGCAAACCCGGTATTAGCGCATCCAACGTTTCATCCGAAAACCACGCAATGCCGTTGGAAGTCCATGGTGGGCTCGGCGTGACTGTAGTCACCAGAGTCTCAACGAACGAAAAGAGAAACTGGAACCAGGTCTAAGCGAGCACAACCCGATTTAGATGAACCGGGGTGCCTGTGCGTGCTTAGCGAAGTTCGGAGCCAGCTGGCAGCCTGGCACTATTGCCGGCTTTATTTAGGCTTGCAGGCCGTCAACTCAGCGGGGCTCAGGGCGAGTTTGTAATAAATCTTCGACCAGTTTTTCCAAACCCTCCAGTGAAGATAGTTGTCATCATTATACCTTGACTCGGCACTCCCTTCGAATTGCGGCGCGTACCTCGGATTTCCAAGGTGATTGATCTGCCAATGGCAAGGCTCGCGGGTTAGCGCAGTCGACTGTAGGCGTTGAAGAAGATACACGGGGAGGGAGTCGAGTAGTGAGTGTAGGAATTGCAATGATGCACTTTGAATGAAAGACAAGGAGAGACTTACGTAGTCCCACACATTGATTTTGCGGTCGAACCCCAACTCCTTCATTCTGTTGTTTCCGTTGCCATTCCCATCAAAATACTCGTTGAAAGACTGGTCAAAGTCAATTCGGTTGTATTTTGGTCCACCTTGCACCCCCGAGTCCGTGGAAGTAACGACAACATTGGACAGTTCAAAGCCTTTGAATTTACGCCCGGGCGGCGGTTCCACCGGGGCCCTCAACAGGCTTGCCACATGGTGTTGCACCCCTTCGTCTCGCATTATCTGGATTTCTCTGGCAAGTTGACGAACTCGCTCAAGGCGAGGCTGAATCAATTTTTCATTGGCCGGAACGAGACGCAACTGGCTGAACTGCTTCTCTACCCTATCAATGAAGACGGTATACCCTGACCGATGCGGATCGTCTGCCAAGTAGTATTTTCCGTTCGGCTGATAGTGATTGGGATTGAATAGGCCTTTTTTTTCACCGTCAGGGTCCAGCTGGTCGAGTAGAAGCTCTTTGTTCATGCCGCGTTTGTTCAAGTCGTCGACCGCATCGACCAAATTGGTGTCAGGGTCTTTAAGGCTTGGTGTGTCACCGTTGGCTAGCCCTCCGCCATTCACGCGATGTTGGAATTCGTTGTAGGTGAGCCTCTTGTCCGGGCCGGTCCCCTCGTTGCCCCAGTTTGCTCTCCAGCCTGGTTTAAGCTCGTTTCCACGGTGCGGAAGAATGAATCTTTGATTCTTGGTGCCATAAACATCACTAAAAAGTTGTCAGATGTGCTCATACTTTCCAAACGATGCCATCTCCAGGAAGACATACCAAAACACATTGTACATGTCCCACAGCCATATCCTCTCCCTTGCGTGGTATATACCACTGGTTCTGGCCGCAAATGTGCAACAGAAAAGTGAAAGAAGGAGGCATAGGGCAATGCCCGACGCAATTGGTCGCATGGCGAATATTCTCCAAGGCGCGCCAAACTCTGTCCAATACTGCGCATTGTGGATGGCATCACTAGGTTATATGCCTCACCCCGTGTATTCTCCCTCAAACTACTGTGACCAGCAACCATCCGTTCTGTACCTTGCATGATCTCATTTGTCTAGACAGACCGGCCATGGTGTGATGGCTTGCGCCTTTTTTCGAACCCTGCATCATGCATGCGATCCTTTTGAAAATGATACTTATTCGGCACAGTGGGCCTCTAAAGTTGGCTCCATGTTACGGTACTTTAGTTGATAAGCGTGGGCCTCTGCAGTTGGATCCATATTCTGGTACTTTGGTTGATAAGCGAGGCCATCGGATTTGGAACCATCAGGCGCACATCGTGGGCTGATCTCCTTTCGTCGATTGTGCCCCATGCGAGCAATCCGGCTGTATACATCTCTCAGCCTCAATGATACGTAGAATATACTTTGCTTGTTTTCGTAGCAACTCCTTCGCCCCTGTCATTAAGCACAGGGAATTGCTTCATGTTCACATGGGTTGCCGACTAGGTATGACGGTCCACTTCACTACTAGAAAGTGAAATGCTTGCATTTTCCATGCTCGTGACAGACCTCGTATGATCAGCTGCTCAATTTGCTCAATAACCCTTGAAAGGAATGGTGGCTAGGCAGAGCCACTAGTATTAAAGGTTATTGACGCTGCAGAGAGCCAAGGTCAACTAAAAACCGTCAGCAGACCCCGAACCCATCAGAAGCTCTTTCAGAGAAGTCGAAGAGGGGCCAAAGACGCCTTTCAAAAAAAGGATTCAAGTTCGTTCACGTTTCCTAACCTTTACGCGCTCTACGAAAGAGACTGACCCAGTTTTTACTAGCCATGATGATGCCTCGGGTGTTACCACTGGTGTTTGGCATTCTCTCCACAGCCGTGACGCGTGGCATTGCTGGCCAAGACTTTGGCTCCTATTCTATTAGCCCCAGGCAGGACGATTTCAGCTCGACTGATGAACTGGGACTAGGAGCTGTTCCTCTTGTACCCATTGGAGACATCCAGGCGGATGATCCTTGGTCAACTCCGCTGATGAGCGGCTGTCCAAAACAGTGTGAGGATGTCGGACATGATCCCAGCGGTTGGACGCAGATACACGATACCGCCGACCTTTCCCTTTGCAAAGAGCCGCTAGTTTTCGACTTCAATGTGCAAAACACTCCCAGCAGATACACTACTATCCGCACATGCGCATTAAAAGCAGGGCAAAGTGAAGAAAAACGGTCTTCAATTACACCCGCGTCCTCTGTGCGAAGGAGACTTCAATATCGAGAGACAAACTCTACCGATCTCGAAGCCGTTGCACAGATGATTGCATCTTCCGACAGTTGCGGAGCGCACAAGTCAACCAAAAAGGCTTCTCTATCAATTGGATCGGACGGTGGAGTCAAGTCGACGTCTGATCTCGAGGCTGCTGCTGGCTACTTGTCATTGTTTCTAAAGGCCTCGGACCGTTGTGGATCAAAGATCCTTTTCGCAAAGTCCGGTCCAGTTATTCTCGGTCTCTATGCAGGCCCTGAGATTCAAACTGACAGTATCAGCAGCTTGATGTCAAGTTTGAGGTTAGTTCCATCTAAGTTACATGAACAATCTTGTGTGGCGTTATAGGGACAGCAGCTAACACCTTTCACGCACGCAGTATGCATCCCCCATCTGTACACCCTGTTCCTCATGTCTTATGGACTGGTTGTGGTTCTGAGCCACTAACAATGCACTAGAAAATGAATTCATGACCGGAGTTGCAGTCGCTCAAGTTTGTGACAGCAATACCAGAGCGGCGGACAGCTTCGGACTCTTCGCGGTTGAGAGAACTGAAGACCTGGGAAGCATTCAGGAGGCATTTCAATCCCTCATTGCGGGAAAATGTTTGCAACTTACTGGCAAGCAGACTTCGATTGAACTAGGTGTGTTGATACCACCAATGGACAATGACGGCCCCTCCAACAAGCTTAAGCGCCACATCAACAACCTTTGGGAACGCTCAAGTCCTCTGGAAATTCGCGCTGAATGTCAGGCTATTCAAGTTTCCGACCCTTCGGAAAGCTGTGCTTCACTAGCTGCGCGTTGCAACATCCGAGGAAAAGACTTTCTTACGTACAATCCCAGGCCAAACCTGTGTTCAACACTCCTGGCAAAACAATATGTTTGCTGCACTGCCGGTGACCTGCCCATCAATGGCCTGCCGCCACAATCTGATGGCACCTGTGCCACTCATACAGTTGATGCTGGTAATGGCTGTTGGGCGATAACCGCTAGCTACGGCCTAACAGAGGCTGAAATCGAGGAGCTCAACAGAAACACATGGGGTTGGGCCGGTTGTGGGGAACTACAGGCAGGCCAAGTCATCTGTCTTGGGCGAGGCAACACGCCAATGCCTGCAGAGGTTGAGGGCATCGCATGCGGTCCTCAGATGCCAAAGACCAAGAAGCCCAGCGGGTCGTTCACCGGCTGGGACCTTGCCAAACTAAACCCCTGTCCAATCAATGCCTGCTGCTCCGGTTGGGGGTACTGTGGAACGACGGCTGAGTTTTGCACCGAATCCCCGGCCAGCACCAAAGCCCCCGGTGCTCATAAAAAGGGCACTGCTGGATGCATTTCAAATTGCGGAACCGAGATTGTGAACAACAAAGAGGGACCCGACACCTTTGCACGAGTTGGATACTTTCAAGCCTACAACCCGAGTCGGGAGTGTCTCCGCATGGACACTTCCGAAATCACTCTGGCCGAGCCTTATCTTACTCACGTCCATTTTGCCTTTGCGGGTGTAACGGCCGATTTCAATGTCAACATCAAGGACAATGTCAAGGAACAGTTTGACAAGTTTGAAAAAATGGAGGCGCCATTCAAGAAGATCCTTTCGTTTGGCGGCTGGGCAGAGTCTACTGAGCCGGCAACATTTCAGCGCTATCGAGATGCAGTCAAGCCGGAGAACCGCAATACTTTTGCCAACAACGTGAAAAACTTTCTCGACAGTCATAAACTCGATGGAGTGGACTTTGATTGGGAATATCCCGGAGCTCAGGATATGCCCTTTATACCAGCCGGGGATAAGACAGAGGCTCAGAACTACCTCCGCTTTCTTACAGTCATGAAGGAGCTACTAGGTTCGAGTGGTAAAACGCTCTCTATTGCCCTTCCTGCTTCGTTTTGGTACCTCAAGCCATACCCACTCAAGGATATGGCAAAGGTCCTCGATTACTTTATTTACATGACCTATGACCTCCATGGTCAATGGGGTGAGTAGCTCAACTGGAATATCCCGCTGAAAGCTCATGGACTGACTTGATTTTGTCTCAGACTACGACAACAAACACACGTCCCCTGGATGTCCCACAGGCAACTGCTTACGGTCCCATGTCAACAAGACGGAGACGGAGAATGCACTGTCGATGATAACAAAAGCCGGCGTGCCCTCCAAGATGATCTTCGTCGGCGTGACAAGCTATGGCCGCAGCTTCAAGATGTCGGATCCTTCATGCACAGGTGTCGATTGTTTCTTCACTGGTACTGCTAATCGGTCAGATGCTGAACAGGGCATTTGCACTGGGACAGCTGGCTACAGTGCGTATAAGTGGTGTTTCCATCCTACAACGTCGGCAGCTAACAGGCTCTTAGTCTCCAACGCTGAAATAAACAAAATCATCCAACAAGCACAGTTTGGTATGTCTGGGGTTGAATATAATAAATGGAGGGACGTCAAATCTGACTCGGATATTATGACCTGGTAAGATATCATCTCAAGCTACATATAGCTGTCACTAACATTTACGCAGTATGTCTCGTCTCATCTCTCTTCTCCTTTGGGCCGTGTTCCTTTTGTCATCTTTTTCACTTCACATTAAAGCATACTGTTACTAACACCGTACTTGCAGTTGGTACTGAGGGAGTCGGAATGACGGATTGGGTAGCATGGATGAGCGACACGACCAAGAAAGACCGGACATCGTGGGTTAAGGGGCTAAATTTTGGTGGAACCTCCGACTGGGCTGTTGACCTTCAAGATTGGTTTAGTGGCCCCGATCAAAGCAATAACGACACAGGCAAATACGGCTACAATGTCACCGAGGATCACCTGGAATGTGATCCCGAAAAGTGGCCAACTAGTCTGGATGCTCTTTCCACCGACACGAGTACCCCAAATCATTGCCGTGGGTTTGCGCTTCTTACTGTTCTGTACAAGGATCTGGAATCATCCATAACAAAATATGAGGAAGTCAGCAAGGATTATGATGACAAGGTATGTTGTCGACATTGACGAGTATGATTGTCTGCTTACTCAATATTCTCTCTTTTTCCTAGTTTGGCTATTATGCAGACTGGGTCAAAGACGTGATGGATGACCGTCTAGACGAATTCTTGGCCATCAAGAAAGGCCCAGGTCTCCAGTACATGGACTGCAAATGGGAAACGGAGAAAAACAAGGGCGAAGGTCCGTGTACAGAGGCAGTGCTCGAGTACGATCTAGGACAATTCCCCGGCCCGAGAATCGTGACATTCACAATGCGAGATGAAGACGGATTCTACAAGTCACTTCTCAACGCCACGGGCATCAAGAAGGAATGGGTTACTTGGAGGGATCATGCCATCCTGGATCCTTGCAGTGTCTGTGGGCCAGAGTCGAAAAACAACTACTACATGCGCAAGAACTTCCCTCGCCGCATCAGCGACAAGAGCAAAATCGATATTGCGAATCCCAAGAAGATCGTCGATGATGCGCTTCCCAAGGTCAGAGAATTGTCCAGAGTTACGCTCACAACCTACGTCGAGGTATTCCTAGCCCCCAGCGAGGTGGACATCAACGACATGGCATTGTCTCTGAGTATGCCCGTCTTCATGCTACAAGACGCTTCCACGGCTATTGAAGAAGTCAAGAAGATTGGCGAGGAGCAGAAGAAGGCCAAGACGCGAGAACTCGTGCTCATGATTCTCACCATTGTCTTCTCCGTGCTCCCCTTTGCCGGTGCTGCAGCACAAGCATTGGGAGGCGCCAGCAGACTTGCTGTATCGGCCATTATAGTTGGCGAAGCCGGAAATGTCGCCGTCAGTATTGCCGAAATCGTCAATGATCCCAATACAGCGCCCTTTGCCATTCTCGGCATGCTGCTAGGAGCCGGCGGTGTTCGAGCCAAGGGGCCAAAACAAGCTTTCAAGGACGCCGCTCAAGCGCGCCGGGCATTGAAAGACACGGACCTGGTCCATTTCTCCAAGGAATTTATTCGCAAGGACAAGATTGTGCAGGATATCATCAAGAGTTGTAAACGATGACGGGTCTTGCGTAGAGACTTCAGCTTTGACAAGTTCTACAATGTCAGTTGAAAGGGGCTCGCTACGCTACCTGGACATTGGCGTCTGTCGGTTGAAGCTACTAGACATCAGCGACTGGATGAGTCGCGCCGTGCCGAGGGAGTTGCAAGCGACCTGCGGAAGCGTTTCTTAGTTGTGACCAGCTCGGTCGGCTAGCTTCCTTCGAATTGTTCCGAGTCCGGACATTGCTTAGCTACTTATTATAGAAAATTTAGTTGTCCTTTAATTATCTGTATTAAATGACGCACATCCTTGCTGCGCGATGGTCGAGATGCTGGCTAAGGTCACCTCTCGGGTTGTGGATTTCGTTACTCTCCAAGGTCTCATCAAGCTGGCCCCTCGCTTTTATTTCCAACAAGCCTGGAGATGCTGCACGCCTCTCCTCTCAAGTCCCAAGTTGAGTTTACTGCCCGCCGATGTCTCGGAAGACTTCCGCTTATCTGAAACTCCCATCCCTGCTGCGGACTACAATGGGTGTAGGGTATGTATGAGATCATGGCGGGATCATTCCGATGCAACCACACGGAGCCACCTAGATGATGTTTTAGACTGTTGACAGTTTGTAAAAGCTTGGTAGCCGTGCATTCAAGCGAAGCCTGTCTTCTTGTCTTCCACGAGCCCTGGGGTAATAAAGGCCATTAAAGGTCTGGCGTTAGATCAGACACGGATCGCATCTCTTTCATTGCGAGAACAGAACGGAAGGTTCACTGGTCAGAATCATGCACTCCGATCTCAAGCCCGCTCCAACATCATCTCCGGCGATGAAGGAAGATTTGGATTCTGCAGCCTACGGCGTGGATGGGAATACCGCCGCCTGGCAACCGAAACCTTCCGAATCTCCGCAAAAGAAGGAGCCGCCGCAGACTTCGACAAGGCCTTCCGTCCAATATTCTGAAGGACTCCGCTCGGCAGTTCTGGCCACAGAAAACGACAAACCTCTGACGAAAAGGCAAAAGCTGAAGAGGCATTGCAGTCGTCACTGGAGGTGGCATGTGCTTGGAAACGTTATATTTCTTGCCATCTTTATTCCTTCTTTGTGAGATGCACCATAGATGCTTTGGCTTTGGCCTTTGAGGCTGACTGGCAACTCTCGATAGCCTTCTTGCAGGACTCCCAGCAATTGCTCAGATTATTGTGGACCATATGAGCCTCCCCATCTATGGTGCCACCATCAATGCTCTGAGTCCCGAAGAGTGCGAAATGACAATACACACTGGACTCTCGACACCATGGGGAATACATATCGACATGAGAGACTCAATATTGCACTTGTATAACATTCAGGACGCCACTCGTGCCTCCTTCATCGACATCGTGCTGCCAGGACAGGGCCTGGAAGGTCCAACGAATATCACCATCAACCGCCAGAGAGTTTCGATTCTGAATCAAAACAACTTTGTGGAATTTCTCAGGGCCGTGTTCCAAGGTTCGGATTCAGCCCTCGGTGTACGTGGCAACATCAGAGCAAGCATCGGCAAACTCCCCCCTGCCAACCTTAAATTTGACAAGCGTGTCACTTTGAAGGGCCTTAACTCCTTGAACGGCTTCCATTTCGAATTCATTCGTCCTGGCACGTCCGGACAGAACAGGCTCCCCATTGATGGAAGGGTTGGCATCCCGGTACCGGGAGATACGGAGCTCTTTCTCGGAAACGTGACCTTCAACGTCTTGGCGGGTTCGCAACAAGAACAGTTGGCAGGGCAAGGCTTGATAATTGGACAAGTAAAGACGGTTGGCTTGGGGCTGGCCCCTGGCAACAATTAGATCCCTTTCACGGGCGAGCTGTTCGTGGATGTCATGCGTGACCATCCCGCCGCCGTGCTTCGTAGCCAATCCGGGGCCATCGGAGCTGGTGAACTCGAGTTGGCGGTGATGGGTAATATGACTGTGGTGGACGGACAGCGGACTCCTTGGCTGGAATCCATTATGAACACGCAGAGACTTGCGAGCCGGCTTCCAATTGGTGAATTGTTCACGGAATTGCTCGCCGGTGTCCTCGACAACCCGGACGAGCTGCTCCCCCCGGGTTTGAGAAAGATCATCAAAGACAACTTTGACATGCAATTGATAGGAGAGTCAGAGTAGACCGCAACAGACGGTTCGCATTGACAGAACAGAGGCTCCCGGAGGTGGCATATTTATGACGGGACTTTAGGCTTACCATCGGTGTGTGGGTAGGCGAATATTGTAACGGGGGGTCTGGGTGGGTGATTCATGGGAATAGTTGGAGGAGAGCAAGTACCAGGGTTAGTAACCAAAATTAAATTAGAAAAAATTATTGCCCGGCTGCTCTCTGTCGCCGAATGCTCACAATTGAGGTACAAACACCGCGGGCCATTCCTCAGTATAATCAACAGAAGCAAAGTTGACGTCCCAGCCATGCATGGTAGCTTCCATAGCATCAAAACCCAGAGTCGCACCAGGATCAAACATTCCAGTATCTGGGTGTGGGTAAAAGTAGGACAGAAAATCGTCATGCGAGCCAGCATCCTCGAGCTCTGATACGCCGACCTCGTCAGCGGGAGGACAAACCGCAGCGTCTGGCCCAAGACTAGAATCGTGGGAACCAGACTTCGGAACCAATCTTATATCCCTCAACTCAGCATGAGTAGCTTTGTAGCACATCCGAGAGTGTATATGCTCCAATAGGGCCAGAGACTTGCGGACTGTCAAGCTCTGAGTCGATAGTCTCGACAGGATGGCCTTGCAAGCCTCCCAAGACCTCGCCAGAGATTCGTCATCAAAGTTTGATCGAACTGGCGGGCATGACAGAGCATATATCAGCACAAGGCCGGCCGTGGAAGCATCTGTGGTAGGTAAGCGAAGGTATCACAGGATCAAATGTCCAGACAAGCTCACAGAGGGCGCTCCACCACCAAGTGGTTGTTCCATCAGACTCAAAGGAGCTGTAGGTCAAGTCCAGGAGCTCAATTGCGTAACGGACGCATGAGACGCCACATTCGATTGCAAATGATGAACGTAGGGCATAGCCCATGGAGGAGCTTGAACCTGTCATGCCGGGCGTCGTGACCCCATAGGCTGCCCCGGCTGTTCCTGCTGCCGGGACGTGGTGGCTTGACCAGAGTCCGGACAATACGGGGCGGTAGAGCATGAGTCGGATATAAAGAAAGCTGTGGCTTGACGTCAGTAAAGAGGGGGTTTATAGTGGCATGGAGGTGACATTGTCGTCAACTCCCGGAACAAAAATACTCACCGGCCATGGAGGATGTTCTTTTGCATATAAATGATGGGCTCCATGTTGTCTTGACGTCCCTGGCCTGCATTCTGGGGCAGCCTCCAGTTTAGGGGAGCGGGGACCGTGGCCTCAAAGTCCGCAAGCTGGGAATCTAGGTCAATGATCGGATCGAAGCTGTGCGGTTCTCGCATCGGAAGACTGTCATGGCCAGATCTGGTCCGCCATGGCTGATAAACACGGCCGATGATGTCTTCGAGCACCTTGGATAACTTGACACTCTGGGCAAAGTATGCCATCTTGGAAGGACTGCTGGGCGTGTCTGAATCGAGCTGCCCAACGTCCGTCCCGAAATCCTCCACCTGAGAAGGGAGAGGGACATTTGAAGCGTTGGTGGTCATAGTCGGTCGGCCAAATGTCATAGAGACGGTCCTGTGTCACAAATATTCCAATTAGTAACCAGATATCAAGTGTCAAAGGCATATTGGAATGGAGTAAGGCCGTTTTACATATCCAGGACAACACATCCGTGCCAGACTCTCCTTCTCATCTCCGTTTCAAGCTGAGGTCTGCTGCAGCTGGAACTTTCAGCATGCAGTCCCATGCCTTGAGCAAGCCTGCAAGCGATACCAACGCTATTCCAGCACCGACCAGCGAAGGGTGTGCTTTGGAGGTAAAGTGCAAGTATCAATAAGGTCTGGACTACCCCAAGGGTATGGGTCTCGAGAAAGTCGAGGTCAAGCAGCGTTTTGCAACGCATGAGGAAGTTGAGGGCCACTCTCTCCCTGTCCGGGCCGATCCTGCGGGAGAAATGACATGCCAGTGCAAAAATGGCGTTGAGAGCGCATTGAAAGACAACTGAGTTGGGTCCTCCCTCCGGGGAGACGCCGAGGCCGACGCGCGGAACACGGCCTCCGGAGCTGGGTCTGCGAGCGCCCACCTCGGGCTCCCATAAGGCTTGGTACGCTGCCTCAAAGCTTGGTCGGTGAAAAATGGGATACACGTAGAACACCCGCTCGAAAAACAGGCCCACTAGGTGATCCGCGAGGGATCGTGGAGGCAGTGCGAAGCGAATGGCCCGGGATGCCCTAAACGGGTCGAGGTCAAGCAATACGGTCGTAGCTACATCTTGACCGCCGCAAGGCCATCCTTTGGCAGGCTGGTCTGTTTGCAGGCGTGGCATGCTGCTACACGCCTCCCTGATAAAAGAAGCCGCAGATGACTGACCGTAAAACTCTTCAACTTGGCCCTGATCATCGTCCAATGCATCCTTGGATGACACGGTTCCCATTGCAGTGATATTTGTGGGCTGGCCATCCGCATCTTGCTCTTGGGTCTCCGCATCAATGTCATGGCGTACTAATTTTGGGGGCGACTGGTGCACTGTGTCAGAATCGCCGGGCTTCGCTGTGACGACATCAGAGCCCGGTATTGTTGGCTCATTTGTCATGTGGACCTTATCCGGCTGATGCCCAGTGTTGGCTGAGGGAGAATCCTGGCCCAGATGTGGTAGATCAGGAACAGCGCCAGCGTCGCTAGGTTCATCGGGGGGTGCCTGGCTGTCGCTCTTGGTACTAACCAAATCCTCCAGTACGCGAATGCGCGCGTGGAGCGTAGAGATGTACCTTGTGAGCACATGGTCAGCGAATGATTGATTGCGCCGCTTTTCAGACTTCAGGTATGAAAAATTCTCACTCCTCGCTGCTCGCCTGACGGGCGTTGGGCTCAATCGTATAAAGGCATCGGTCCATAGGCAGTCCGCGGCGACGACATGTGCCACAGATGGGCTTCTCGCCGTCACACCGCGACTTTCGTTCTCGGCAGGGCTCGCATGCGAGAGATATCTTGCGGCGTCTTGGTCGCGCATTGCCCGATGACGGCGCCATGTTGTTTCCCACAGGACTCAAGAAAAGGCAAAGATGGCCAAACACTTGTGGTAGATGATTTGATCTTGCCGTTTACTTAGAAAAGCGAAGCGGCGCAGCATGCGGGCATGGCCCTGGATGATAGACTTAATAGTTCAGGCCAATCGCCAAATTTCAAATTACGCCCCGACGACTTCTGCCTCGGCACCCGAAAGCCCCGACCACCGCTAGCTCGTCGCCCCCGCGTTTACTCGCACCGACCGGCGTGTCGGCGCATCTCAGCCCCGCACCCTCCGGCTCCGCCCTGCCAATGATCTGCCCTGATTACCAGTGATATCATCTCCCCGCAAGCCTAGGCAGGCAAAAATAGCACTACGTGGACAAGGGCGATAGCGCCCCCAGTCCGGGGCCTAGATTCACAAACAAAAATACTGGTCCGGCCGATACGACAAATAATAGGAATAAAGCGACAAGTTACAGATATTGCAAGAGCTTTAGGAGATGCACACGCCCCTATGAGGTCATTCCAACGGCTAGATGGCGCTTGAGCTGCGCCAACAAGAGCTCCAAGTTCCAGTGCCCACCTCGGAAGATTCCGTTCCCGCCGACCGACAGCCAGGACGCCAACTGCCAAGTGCCGACAATTAGCGACATCAACAGGACCACCCGGCCAACTCTGCTTCCGACGCCGAATGATTGAGATTTAATCACCTCCCCCTTGGATCTCAGTTAGCATTTTTCTTTGCGCTAAAGAGGGACAGCTTTTGGAGCTTACGCTATACTCCCAGTCGTGCCACACTGGAAACACACTCCTGTACCAATAATGTGCCTGTGACCAAGGATAACTCATGGCGTTCCAGGTCTGGCTGGAGTCCCCGTTGGCTTTCTTTACGTACCAGCTCTGACAGCCGGAATTCCACACAGTCTTCCTCAGGGCGCCCTGCAACCTGTTGCTGTACTCGACTTCAGCATCCCACTTCACGTCACAAATGCTGGCATGCCCCTTCAGCACTGGTTGTATGATTCGAAGAGCGTAGTTGATCGAGTTCTCGGACGCCATGATGGCCGAGGTATGTCCCGTGGCAGCGTTCGGCCCAAGCAGCATGAACATGTTGGGAAAGCCGCTCAGAACGGAGCAGTTGTAGGCTTCAGCGCCACCAAACGCATTATTGTCCCAGTGCTCCTGGAGAGTCTTGCCTCCACGACCCCGGATATCAAGGCCCACCGCAAATTCGTTGGTCACGAATCCGTTGGCTAAAACAATGACATCGGCCTTGACAACGCCTTTGGCCGTGCGGACGCCCTCAGGCACAATCTCGAGCGGCTTGTCGTTGGTGAGGGTGAGATTCTCGGCATACAGGCTGTCGACGTATCCTAAATCAAAGATGCGACGCTTGCAGCCCACTTCAAAGTCCGGAATGAGCAGGTCGTGGTACTTGGGCGGTGCAGTGCGCATGTACTTTTCCGCTTCCACCCGCTGTCCAGCTCGGAATTTTTGGGCCGCCTCCGTCAAGGGGAATCCACGAAGGCTTTGTTCAGCCCCGACAAATACGAGGAGTCTCAATAGCCCCATGAGACCAGGGAACCATCTCAACGCAAATCGCATCAAGGAAGGGATCTTGCGGTCAATGGGCGGCAGGATCCAGTGCTTGGAGCGCACAAACTGAGTGAGAGCTGCCGTCTCGTCAACGATGGATGGAACAACCTGAGCCGCCGTACATCCATTGCCGAACAAAATCACCCTCTTGCCCTTGAGGCTGACATCGTGACGCCACCGCGATGTGTGGAATACAGGCCCAGCGAAGCTGTCTGCCCCCGGGACATCGAGCTCGCGGGCTTGAACTAACTGCCCAGTCGCACAAAAGAGGAACTGGCACTCGTGGGCGAAGAGGGTGTTGGTCTTGACATGTCGAATGATCAAGCGCCAGCGCGCACGCTCTTCGTTCCATTCGCATCTCTCGACGTTCATGCCGAACTTCATCTTGCTCTTCAGGTCATATTTGGTTGCCACTCCATCGAGGTAATCCCAGAGTTCGTCGCTGGAGGGGAGGACGCGGGACCACGCGGGATTGGGCTCGAATGAGAAGCTGTATAGAATACTGGGAACGTCGCAAGCGCATCCTGCGAGCAGAAGAGGGGCAGAGATTAGCAGTGTACACTGTCTTGAATGCATATGAACATACCTGGATATTTGCTGATGAACCATGTACCTCCGAGCTTGTCGTGTCGTTCAAAGAAGGCAATGTCCTCCAACCCGTACCATCGCTTCAGGGTTGCCCCGAGCCCAATGCCAGAGAAGCCTGTGCCAATGCAGGCAAATTGGGAGTAGCTGACCACGGGTACGTCGCGAAAGTCCTCCATGATGGCGCTGGGTAGCTCGTGGTAGTTCTTGCTGTGTCGCTTGCTTGATGCTATCTGGTTGAGATGGTGGTTGCGGTGCTATCTGGAGAGCGACTGGTTTTTGAGTGACGGAAACGGACCATGCGATTCATCCACTGCGCCCATGTTTCCTTGCCAACTGGCCGAGCATCGGATCCATCGCGATAGGGAAAAGAGTCACATGCTGGATAGATTGCCGTACAGCCATGGCTTGGTCCCGAATGCTGTCCCGCACCGCAGGTGTGATGGGAGCGCTTCGGAACGATCCCGAAACTACCCTTGGCCCATATTTGTGTCGTTTCGGGCATGGCGCTCGTCCCCCTTCCTACCAGCTCTCCCTTCCTCGCTGTACTATACCTAACTAAGCCCGCAAATATATCGAGAATAAGCTATAAGGGCGATCTACTACTAAGGGGGTCTCAAAATCGACCCCCTGTCCGTTGTGTTCCACACAGATGGGGGGCTCGTTGATTAGGAAAAAGCGACCTTGAATGGGAAATAACGGGGTATGCAAGGGTACATATATGCCACATTAAATTTAGTGCTGGGTAAGTACCTCGCGTAATGAGATATCCTGCGTACTAGAGCATGTTTATGTTTATATCTATAGATCGCGGGGCTGGCATCCGGTATTGCATTTTGCGGTGGTATTCGCTTACTAAGAGATACTTAGACTTTTAGCGTTTCCCATCAACCCAGGGCCAAGCCTATGTCGTCCTGTCGTCGAGCGGAGTCCGCTAGCAGTCGAGCGGAGTACTGCCAAGCCAAGTGCACCTAACGCAAACCCAATCTGGATACAGAGCAAAGACAATTATAGAGCAACATGGAATCTCACTCTCTTATATCTAGATCTAGGAACGACAACCTAGTGACCGAATTACCCTGCTATGTCATTTTGAGCACTGTGTAACCCGCACTGACCATAGCGTTGAGCCATCGAGTGGGACCCGAGCGGAGCTGTGTTGGTTCAACATTGTCCGAACCAACATGCATAAAGGCCACAACCAGCATTCCAGATTAGGGCAAGAGCATACCCATGTCGTCTGACACTCGTGCGTGAGGCATTTTCAGTCACTTCTTGCTCGCTGTCTTTCCCAGAACGTGGCTTGAATCGATCGCCCTTCACCATCGTCCACTATCGGCGATCGCAAACAGGCACTCACCGGGCTACAACCATATCCATCCACTGCACAAATGACGGCACCAAACGGCGACCCTTGTTCGCTCCGCCTTGGAGATTTGTCCCTGGACAATTATGACGTGGCCGAGCGGGCCAAGTCGCCTCCAGTTCCGACGAGCTCATTCGACTTTTCGTTTCCTAATCCGACCAGTCCAGGTCCAACGGCAGCAGATTCTAGCCAATCTTCTTCTGGTGGTGCCGAATCTGGGCCAGCGAAAGATGGTTTCAACTCACCATCACCATCAGTTGAGGCCCAGAGGCCACCCATAGTATTCTTCGGCAGCAGCAGTGATGCAGGCCAGTCGTCGGAACCCAGCGTGAGCTGGGCAGACGCCTTCTCATTCTGTCAGCCTCATGATGCGACCCCAACGCCCTCTCGCGGCCAGTCTCCGCAGCCACCTCGCTCTTCGCCGCGTCCGCGAGCTGTCCCGGGCGCAAGTCGCGGTGCCATTGCCAATCACACACCCCGCTCATCCATCACCTTCTCCCTAGGATCGGCATCACCCTCAGTTGCCGACTTGTCCAGTCTGTCTCCTGAACCAAGGACCCGGACCGCATCTGTTGCATCAACTTCATCAGTTGCTGTTCCCGAGGGGGCTGTGGTAGCCAACCCAACGAGCACCACCGACAAAACTCCAGAGCCGCCTGTTGAAGTCCCAGCCCCAAATGTGGCATATGATGACAAGGATGAGCCGACTCCTTCGCATGCGGTTTTCACATCTGAGTTTCAAAATGCATTACAGGATGCACAAAAGATTGCCGATTCCGTCGTTTCCGCCATTGAGGAAATTTCCGGCCGAGACAACCAGACTGAGTCAGACTCAGACTTGGCAAGGTGTCTGGAATCTGCAAAGACGTTGCGCAGCTTTCAAAACTCTGACACACGCACTATTGCAGTTCTGGGAGACTCTGGGCAGGGTAAGGGACTCTTGCACTATCGATTTCAAGTCCATGTTCAACTCATCCTAATTTTAAAACACAGGAAAGAGCAGCTTGATAAACTCTCTGCTTCACTTCCCTGGAGTTGCTCAAACAGTAAGTAATTCTGAGGCCTTGAATACTCATGTGTGGTTAAACAGTACGAACTCTAATCCAATACCTAGGGAGACATTGGCTCAGCATGCACCTCTGTTGTGACCGAATACCGGCAGAAAAGAGCAAATCACTCGGCCCCCATCACCATCGAGGTCGAGTATCTTTCCCAACAGGGAATAGAAGAGGTCATAGAAGAGATGCTGTGGAGCTACAGACAATTGTTCCTTCCGGGCGTTGATCCTGAGCTCATTTCGGAAGAGGAATATGCAAAATACATGCGAGAATCTGCAAATGCCTGGTCAGCCTTGCATGCTGCCTTTGGGCACAAAACGGAGTTCACCAAGGCCTTCGCTAAGGACACGTCAGACGGGTCCTTCGAGAGAATTTTGGGACAGCTCGTTCAATGGGCAGGTGAAATTGTGTGGCCTGAAGATGGGCATGATGGATTTTGGAACGCGACAGCACACTCAGCAGAGGAGTGTATTCGCCACACCAACATCTTCATGCAAGATAAATATTGGCCATTCACCAAGATCATTCGGTATGAGCAGCCCCCCTAGTTTCTCAAAGTGATACAAAATTGGAAACTGACAATTGTAACACGCAGCATTTACCTTTCTTCCCAGGTACTGAAGGCCGGAGTTGTCCTCGCTGACTTGCCAGGTGAGTTGGCATCGCTGGAACTACCTGCTCCTCGGATGCTGACAGTTTTGCAAAGGTCTCCAAGATACGAATCTGGCAAGGGTCAAGGCCACTCAGGACTATCTCATCAAATGCGACCACATCTTCATCGTCGCCAACATCGACCGAGCCATCACGAATCAGTCGCTGCAATCATCCTTGTACACAGTTTTAGCTCGTCACGTCCCAGCAGCATGGAAGCATTCCGGGTCTAAAGGTTTCAAGATTGCCATTGTGTGTACTAAATCAGACGTAAGAAAAGCACCTGACGTTAATATCCTTGTACTGAAGAGCTTTCTAGGACATCAATATTACACAAGCTCGAGCAACCTTCTGTGGCCCCAATCGAAGGGTGCCTCGCGAGACAATCGAGGCTCTGGATGAAGAAATCAAAGCTTCAAAGCTCGTGAAGGATAGTAAGCGTAAAAAGGTTGCTAAGAATAAGTAAGCCGTGCTCATCTTCAATGTTATCCTTAGCTAAATGATCCCAGACTACTCCGTCTACTTGTTCAGGCCAGAAACGACCACGTCAGAGAAAATCTGCAAAGAACATACGCGACTGAGTCTGAGGGGCGATCTTTGCAGGTATTTTGTATTTCAAACACGTGGTACGAAAAGTACTGCCCCAAAGGAAATACCGACTTCGTCATCGCCAGCGGTGTCCCAGAGCTTCGGCAGTTTTGCCATACAATCACGGCTGACTCTCAATTTGCCGAAGGAATGCATTTTTTGCAGACCCAATTGCCGGCTCTGTTTACTTCCCTCAGCTTATGGTCAAGCAGCTCGAAGAACGACGTCAATTTGGTACAGTTGGACGTCTCAACTCGTCAGATCTTGGACAAAGGGGTGGCCGACGTAAGCTGACACTCGACTATCTGCAATGCAACAAATTCTGACATGAAATATAGATACAACGAGTTGTCAAAAACTTTGACAACACCTTCTCCTCATCGTTTCACGAGCTGATCCTGGAAGCTTTCGGTATGTTGAACTCTAAGCCCATTCCACTGCATTTGGATTTTCATAACATCCGGGTGAAGACCGCAGACAAATGAAGTGGATAGATGCGGCGCGGGCTGAGCATAAGGTTTGGGAGGGTGTAAGTTGCCAGATGATGAATCCAAAATCTCTCTATGGAAACAATGAACTAATTCTATCACGCCAGTGGTTATGGAGTAATCGATCCCCATTCTCCTTTGCTCCATTTCATAATTCCAGTTGCTAATACCAGACGCGCAGTGCAGTACAAGGCGTGGTGTCGAAACAACGGATATCATGCGACTGCTAACATTGATCTGGAAAATTGGAATACCAAGATTATTTGGAAGATGCGAATTGAACTGGAAGCGCAGTGGGAGACTTTGGAAGGAGAAGTGCCAGCAATCATCTCTGCAGTGCTTGACAACACAAAGCCCACTTTCGACGACTTGTCCAGGAATATACTGGGTATGTGCTTGAACCAAAAGCAACATTCAAAATAACAACAAGGCAACTAATTCCATAAACCAGATTCCCCTTCCAGTCAGCATTTGTCGTCCCTAGTGACCAATATCACCCACCAAATCGACATGCTTAAATATCGACTACAAATCGAACAGCACAAACTGCTCCAAGACTTGAAGTATTCTATCACTCTCTATTTTTAATTCTGGGAAGATAGTACTAACGCCCTTTTGTAGGGTCATCCATAGCCGTGCGTCCGAATCGAATGTTGGTTCCTACATTCTTCAAGACATGATGCCAACATATCGCGAAGCGGCTAGTCAAAGAGGTATTCTCCCTAGGAACATGCCTAAAGCCGGTATAAGCCACTATGATCAAGGTTGACAAATCCATTAGGCGCCGGCACCAAGTTGAGAATGCACCGTGTGGTTTGGGGCCATATCGAAGACGACGGTGTATTCGAGCAAATTTTCATTGCTCTTGCAAGCGATATCAGCATTCTGGTCACCGAGACTTCTGAAAGACTGAAGGTGCTGCTGGAGTTTGTTTTTCGCCGTATTCGGGACACTCTGGATATTGCATTCCGATCTGAGAGTTCCATGAATCGCCCAGCAGCGGCCCAAGACGAAAGGAACCGCCAATTGAAGAAGTTTGCTCATCAGCTGGAGCTCCTGACAGAGAGGCATAAAAAACTGCTGGGCATTGTTGAGTCAATCCAAGAGTAGCTTGCGATATTGGGGGACCACTATATCTCTCGCTCTTGTGGGCTTTGCCCTTGCGTCCATTCTTTGAATTGTATTTCACTCATTTTACCATCGCAATCTTTACTGAATTTGATCTCCTGAACTCCTTGATCAACAGGCCATCTAATGCTACCTAAGTCATCGCATTTGTTAATCCAGACGGCCTACTTGTTGTGACCAGGACGTTTACATGTCGCGTGGCACTGTCGGCTTGGAAGGTGTCATTCTCTACCTTGTGTTAAGTAAATAGCTGTCGTTTCGCAATTTTTCCATCGTTTCTGACGTCCATTTACTTCTCTCTCCATTCGTCACCCCGTTGGCAGCTCCCACCATCTCCATTGCCGACACAGAGGCATGGAATGGGCGCGGGGGTCAACTAATTAAATACTGGCCATACCCTAGACCACCCCCATTCAACACGCCAGGCATCACAGCGCTGCAACGAGATTCACCCAGGACCTTGACGCTAAATTTATAGTTCCACTAATGAGTGAACAATTCCGATCAATTCTTTGCGGACGAGTCCCATGCGCAGGGCAATAAATGGAGTTGAAATCTGCGGTACGCGCGACTGGACCCCCGAGGAGGAGAAGTCTGCTCTTCGAAAGCTTGACTGGTGCCTGATTCCTCTGTAAGTCACTAACCCAAACCTGGTGAGCTGAGCAGCGGACTGGCCAATGGTTTACTGTCTCATCATGCAGCCTCGGCGCCATCTACATGGCCTCGGACATCGACAGCGGCAACTTTGGCAACGCCAAAACGGCGGGCATGACAGATGAGCTACATATCAATAGCGACAAGGCTTGTCAGCATATATTACATTGCATACATTGCATTCCATTGGGTAGGTGGCGACCCGCCCATCAACATTCGCCACCGTAAACGTTCGCCACCGTAGCACCACAGCTGACTGGACAACTGCAGACGATTCTCATCTGGAAGGTTGTCAATATCCCCATCTGGGTTGCCTCCATGTGCATTGGCTTTGTGGCGCGAGCATCCTCCAAGGAGCGTGCACCAACTGGGGTGGTTTGATGGCCATCCCCTTCATCATCGGTGTCTTTGAGGCCGGTTTCGCGCCCGGCATTGCCTTGCTCCTAAGCTTCTTCTACTCCAGGAAGCTTGGGGGGAATGGTAGTTAGTAGTCGCGTGACCCGCCGAATCAGTCATAGTCGAAGGAGTCTATTCAGGGCGACTAATAAGTTAGTCCTGCTGAAGAGCAATGCAACGGAGAGGAAACTAAAAAAAAGACGTGTTTGTCGGAGACTAAATGTGGCATCACCTTTTTTTGTTTCGAAGAAATCACTTGTGCGATTCACCTCCCATTATCCCGTGATAGTGTGCGAGTCTGGTCCTGATCTTTCACACCAATGGTCTATATGAAGATTTCCCTACTTGATGAAAGAGACGGGTATACAGAAGAGTGCTTTATTGCATTGAGCCAGTGCACCTTGTTACCGACCCCGAAATGTTCTAAACGCCTCTGTGGCTGACATGCCGTTCCGAATTGCCTCCAGTGCCTGGAAATCCCCTGCTACACCCTTCCTCGCCGCCTGGACAACGTCTGAGATCAACCCAGCGGGCACGACAACGACACCATCATCGTCTCCAATCAAGTAGTCGCCGGGCTTGATGACGATATCTCCTAGAAGACTCGCAAATACAACATCAACGTTGACGGCTGCGCACCGTGTCTGGCCCTTTGCTGCTAACGGCGCCGTTCCCCTTGAAAATGCCGGGAAACCCATCTTAGCCTGTTGTGCAACATCTCGAATCTGGCCATCCACGACCACACCCTTCGCCCCTAGTGCCATGGCTCTCGTGCTCATCAACTCGCCCCAGACGGCGTTGGTGGTCCCCTGCGGCTGGGATACAAAGACAACCCTATTGGGTTCGGCGGCATCCGCATACGTACCCTCATACGGGGGAAAGCTCTTGTCCGAGGCCGGGATGAGCTTCACAGTGGTGATGGGCGCACATACATGTACGTTGCCTGTCTGAATTGAAGTGTTTTTGATGCCTTGGAGGTAGCCGCCGTGAGGATAACCCAGAGACACGAGTGAATCGCTTGCTTCGGAGGACGAGATTGTCTCCAGAAAGGCCACTTCCTCCTCATTAGGTCTCTGCATTGTCGAGTAGAGTAGTGTGTGGTATGGTTCGCTAGTTGGTGTCTCGTTGGATTTCCCCTGTTCGTCCGTTTGACTGTTATGCTGCCAAGTGTCCGTCAGCTGCAGAAGGACGAGGGAATAAGTACGGACAAGTATGAATACATCAACTCATCAAATCAAGTGAGCAGCCGGAAAGGGTCGGACCCTAGCGGCAAAGGGCGGACTCTTGCGGCTGGCCGGTGGGGTGGGGTTCAGGTGTGGGGATGTCGGACTGGGGTTGGTGCGGCCATCGGACTCTGTCGGCATGGGGCCGGACAAGTCCGACATGCCACATCTTCAACTCACTCTACCAATGATGCAGCATCGCAATATGATACGATGGTCGACGTGAAGTCGGATACATAAATGTAGCATCAATATACTGGCTGCTGCCATCCATTTGACAACCAACCCTTCTGAATAAGCCAAAAGCACAACTCCTCCAACATGGCGCTAATGAATATTGACGAGCTTCGCACAGTCTTCTCCAAGGCATTGTCGCAGATGTATCAGGATGAAGTACCCCTCTACTCAGACCTCATCGACATCGTCACCGACGTCAATGCGGCCGTCTTGGCCAAGTCTGGCCTGGACTACCAGCATCAGACTGATGTCGACATCTCGAGAATCACGCTCGAGAGACATGGCGCCATCAGGCTAGGCACCCCAGCCGAGTTTGCCACCGTCAAGAGGCTCTTTGCACTATTTGGGATGTTTCCAGTGGGATATTACGACCTGAGCATTGCGGGTCTGCCCATGGCATTCCGTCTATTGGAAGGGGAGGCACTCCGCAAGAACCCATTTCGCATCTTCACCACTCTGCTCCGGCCCGAGCTGCTCTCGGAGAAGCCCAGACAGCTTGCCCAGAAGATTCTCTCGTCGCGGAATATCTTTTCGGATAAGCTCATGCAGATGCTCCTGGCGGCGGAGGCGCGCGGTGGTGTCTTGGAGAGCGAAGTGGCTGGCTTCATCCGGGAGAGTCTATCCCCGTTCCAGTGGCACAAGACCGCGGTTGCAACCTATGATGACTACATTCAGCTCAAGGACGAGAATCCCATTCTTGCCGACGTTGTCTCTCGCACATCAATCACCTCACACCGCGAACATTGGATATCGACCTGGCTCAGGCCGCTATGCAGAGCAGGGGCCTCCAAGCAAAAGAGCGCATCGAGGGGCCGCCTCCTCGCAAATGCCAGATCCTCTTCCGTCAAACTAGTTTCAAGGCATTGGACGAACGGGTCGACTTTCCGGCCTCGTCCAACTCCGGGGGGGTGGTCCCCGGCGTTCACAGTGCACGCTTCGGGGAGATTGAGCAAAGGGGATGGGCCCTCACCCACAAAGGCCGGGCCCTCTACGACTAATTGCTCGTCGAAACCTCTGCGCTTTTTGCCAAGACGGCGTCGCAAGGCAAGACGTACGATGAGGCGTTGGCGGGGACATTTCAGCAGTTCCCAGACGACGCCGAGACCCTCCAGAGGGAGGGGCTCATCTTTTGTCGGTACAAGCCGACAAAAAAGTGGACTGCGCATCAGGGGACCAACGGTTGGCAGCGTACCTTGCGTCTCTGATCTCGTCGCCCAGGGCCTGGTTGCTTTCCAGCCCATCACATATGAAGACTTCCTGCCCTTCTCTGCTGCCGGCATTTTCCAGTCCAACCTGGGGACATCGGGCGACAACACTGGTATCGTGAGCGGGAATCCTAACCAGGAGCAATTTGAAGAGCATCTAGGGCAGAAGGTTGCAGATCCGATGGATATCTACCAGGGTATAGAGCAGAAGAGTATTACTGAATTATTTAGGTAATACGGCGTTGCATCTTGCCTTTGACTTGTCTGGACCGTTTCATGTGTCTTGTTGTCGTGTTCAGGTGCCCATCTGATAACCCCTGACTGTATGATCGCCGTGACCTTGTTCCAAGCCTTGCTGGATGCGGCATCTCAGGGGGCTGAGACGTGATGTGATGCGCGACACAACAGGGGCCGAGACAGCAGCCCCAACCGCCTGTCGTCAGACCTGTCGGGTTTTTTCGAGGGCGACAGATGGCTCGGAAAATAACCGCTTGGGCTATTGCGCACCTGTGGAGGTAAGAAACGGGGATTGCCGCATCGGATGTGGAGTTGCTGCTGTTCCACAACAGAATCACTCTCTGAATCAGGCCTCCTGACCCCTGACAGAGGAGTGCTGTGAAAGCCCTGAAAAAGCCCTGCGATATTTTCTGTTGCGATCGCAGATTATAAAGGATAGATTGTCGCTCCAACTAGACTCTATTGTCATCACATCCTTAAAATTAAGCTTCTTTATAATACCACCACCGTCCAAGCTGGTCTTGTTCGCTTCTTCAGATCCTCATCCAATCCCTCCATCTTTTCGGCAATCAGTCACTATGAAGTTCTCCACCCAGATTTCCGCCCTCTTCATCCTGGCCGCCGCCACCTCGGCCCTCAGGACCACCAGCCATGCCGCCGCCCTCGTCCAGCGCCAGGCCGAGCCCCCCGTCATCGAGCGCGAGGTGTGCACCCGCCAGGTTTCGTCCTCTGACGGCTCAACCGGCACCGAATCATGTGATAAGAGCGAGGAGGGCCAGAACGGCTGCACATGCCGCATCCGCCGCACCCAGGTCCGCTGCTCCCGCGTCCTCCAGGATGGCACTGGCGCCACGAGCAGAGAGACCTGCCAGCAGAATGAGGAGGGTGTGAATGGGTGCAAGTGCGGTGAGACTGTTGCCACGAAGCGCGTCATTCGCTGCTCGCGCGTGCTCCAGGATGGCACTGGCGCCACGAGTAGAGAGACCTGCCAGAGGAACGAGGAGGGCGTAAACGGATGCAAGTGCGGTGAGACGGTCGACATTCTATAAGCGGAGTGGGGGACAGGTAGATGCAATAGTAAAAATGGCTATCCTCTATTTAAAACCCTGGCCATATTCCACCTCGTGTGAAGGGTCATGAAGCCCGTGAAAGAAACAATTAGAAGGAACCATTGCAAGGAACCAGTAGGACGGTCTCCCGCCTCCCACTGCATCAACGAGAGCTAAGCACAGTCTAGAGAGTACATTCTCTGCCCCTCTCAGCGGCATTTGCCGTCTGTAAGGTTGAACAGGCGCCCCCGTACTTGTAGGTGTCTCGATTACGCGCAAGCTGGACAACAGCATAGGCAGTGCCTACCCTAAAGTCTGGCTTGCAAGTCTTCAAGCGGCTACCCCATGATGAGAATATTCTTCAGTATTCACAGCTGGCTGTAAACTCGCAGCAAGTTTCCTGTCCATTTAGGAGGCAGACACCCTCGCGACATAATACATTGCGCCATTGGTGGAGCTGGGGAATGCCATTTTTGCGTGGCAGAGCGCGGTGACATAATATAAAGCCAATGCACAAAGCTTTTCTCGGGTGAAGACCGACTAGCTACTCTTATTAAGTCTCTTGCACTTTAAATGCAAGAAACTCTCCGATACTATACGGCTCAGTCGACTTCCTATCCTTATCCTTCAGCTTCGACATAGCATCGATACAGTCATCAATAGTATGGACATTTCGGACGTCAGCGACGCTTCCAAGAATTGTACGTCCCATACTGTAAGCACCTGAGGTCCAGATCTCTCCTGCAAATCGGTCGTTCTTGTTGCTTGCAAGTGCCAAGATGACAGCCACGTTCGAGTCTCCGGTGTACGTTGCTTTGAACCATGCAAGCTGCTCCGGGGGCAGGTCCTTCGATACGTCTGCCACCATTCGAGAGTATGCTGACGGTCCCACCGTGTTGACGAGAATTCCTGCCGAGGCTCCCTCAATGGCTAATGTACGCGTCAAAGCCAGCATGGCACCACGCGCCATGGCATATGCGGAACTGTTTGGCATGCCGAAGATGGAGTCTGAAGTGAAGTTGACGATGCGGCCATACTGTTGTCGCTTCATATGAGGCCAGGCGTAATGGCAGAGTGCATACGAACCAACGGCGTTGACCTCAAGGATTTGCCTCAAGCCCTCCAGGCTTTGCTCTTCGATCGGGTGGTACTGAATGATACCAGCCGCATTGATGATGGCATCAACACGACCGAACTTGTCGATTGCCGTCTGAACAATTCTGTCCGCTCCCTTAACGACATCGTTCGTGTCTGCGACTGCGGAGAGTCCTTCATTTTGGATCTTGGCGACCAGGTCCATGACTGGTGAAGCTGAGGACCCTTCGCCATCAGGTGAACATCCTAGGTCGTTGGCAACGACGTTGGCACCAGCCCTAGCCAGGGCTACACACACCGGGGCTCCAATGCTTCCCGCTGCACCTGTCACAATGACGGTCTGACCACTGAAAGCACCGGTGTCAGCAACTTGGGGCGTAGTGGAAGATTCCGCAGTCATCTTGACAGATGTAGTGACGAGGGTGCAGTAGTGTCAGCACACATTGAGTCCTGGAGAAGACCATGGTTCTCATATTAATACCTTAAGTCCTCGGCCTGCATTGCGCTACTGTGTCCACCACGGGGATTGGCTTAAACAATCAGCTTGGACAATTGCTAAGAAACCGGCGACCTCGGTCCGGTACTCTATTCCGGCCCGGGCAATGAGCGACGGATGTTTGATCAGCCCGGTTTCCCGAAAACTCAAGTTTCCAATATTGTTCAAATTTACATACTCACAAATGCCAAGTATAGAGCCAAGATCTACTAGCACTCTTAATACTACTCCCAAAGACCCGATTATAAAGCGAGCCAGGGTCCCGAGCTTATTGTTCATTATGCCCTGAGACACCTAAGAGCTTGACTGACCAAAGTTTTCTACATAGAATTCTTCGGTATAGTTCCCATCCGGGTTCAGATACTTAAGACACTCGGCCCATTCTTTCTCAATGATGGCTGCTCGCTTCTCATCCCGAACGCTGATGTTACATCTGAAACATTCATTAATAGCTCCTCAATACGAATAGACTTACGGGACTTACGGGAAGGGGACTGGAGAGACGATGAAACCTGGTGTCACAGCATCGCGATCAATGGGTACAGGGTTTCCGTTGCCATCCACAGACCGACGGAAATTGAACGCCCATAGAAGCCTGGACATGGTGATGAATAGAGACCGTTCGGCAACATGAACACCAGGACAAATACGGCGGCCGGCTCCAAAAGTAAAGTGATCTCGCTTGCTTGCATCTGCGACCGCGGCTGACTCGCCTGTCGATAGATTATCGCCTTCATGGCGCATAGGGTCGAATTCCCGTGGGTTTCTGGCCCTGTTTTCGTCATTGTTAATGCCCCACACCTATTATGAACATGTTAGGTAGCTCCTCTTCCTTTTTCACAAACGCATGGCTCACATTGATCATTACGCCGGCATTCTCTGGCAGTGTGTAGCCCTTATAGTAGTCTGTTCTAGACAGCTTGTGCGGCATTCCACCAAGGATTGTTGACGGCATCCCTATCACAGTTAGTTCTGCTATTGGTGATAGAAAATAGGAGGCTTTTACACCGGAGAGTCTCCTTCATCGTGTATCGGATATACGGGAGGCGGTCCCAATCCTCCCAGGTCGGAAGCCGGTCGGGCCCAATTGTACTGTCAATCTCCTGCTGTGCCTTTGCCTGCACTTCCGGGAACAACATCATTGCCTGCCGAGAAGAGTAAACATTGAATCCAGCAGTAGGATGAATTGTCTTACCTTAATGAAACCCAACAATGTGTTTAGAGAAGTGTCCCTGTGTTGAATCAGTCTCCAAAATACACCATCCACAGCAGAATTCTTACGTTGCCCCGGCGAACCCGTGTCCCGCGTTCGCGGCCATCTGTCTATCACTCAAGTAGTCGGCCGATTTCTCGCCGTTGTTGAGAATCATATCGGTACAGAAGCCTAGCATTGTTAGTATCGGGAAGAGCCATCCAGACTCGGAGAGACGCATGACATACTAGCTCTCTGAGACCCGTTAGCCACGCTCTGCTTTGACTCTTCAAGCAGCTCCATCCACAAGTCCTCTTCAAGATTCTTCAATCTCTCTATTTCTGCGCTGATGCCAGAGATCCAGGACGGCAGGTTCCTGAAGATGACGCGAAGTTGAGGCCACCAGTCCATGATTTGAAGTCGTCCGGCGGCAACTGAATAGCCTTCGATCCACTATGCAAAATTAACCATGAGGTGACTGCGCCAGATTGCAAAACCCACCTCGAAAAGCTTCTTGACGTGAGGAAGGTCAACCGAAGTGGTTCTCCAGCCGTAGACGATGGTGGATGCAAGACTCGTGGTGAATCGCTTCACATGGTACTGATAGCTCTCGGGCGATTGCGAGATGTCATGTAGAAGCTGCATCACCTCGAATTCCTTTGTACGCGTTAGTCTGTCGGCGTACTCGCTTCGAACGGGCAAGGCCAATACCTGGTACGGAATGTATCTATTGGCGACATTGACATTGAGCCTGAGATGATACATCTTTCTCTGTCTTCGCCAGAGATCGTCATTGCTGTGATCTAGATTAGCATGGTATGGCATGGCGAGGTGGGTTCGATGCGTCCAACATACTCCTTCATAAGAATGTTGAGATCGTCACCAAACTCCCGTATAAAGACGTCCATGCGGCCAGAATAGAGTGCGCTCCGTTTATCGACTAAATCTCTCACAATCCTATCCGACGTAACCACGATCATATCCTGGGTGCCCAGCTTCAGTGAAATAATTGGACCATCTACAGGCAACGATATCAGCACACGCACGGATACACTCAAGCTTGTGATTCTTACATTGCTTCGCCCACTCTTGCAGCTTAATGTGCAGGTTAGTCATGGGCAGTTGGTGCAGGTTTCCAATGATTGGCAGAGTCGGTGGACCTGTTGCCGAGAGGATAGACGTGTCAGTACCATTCTCCTGCATCCCACTGGACACCACATACCAGGGGGATAGGTCTTGGGCCTCATGCCATACCCGCGGAAGTACGCTGCCAGCACCATGCCGCAGAGGGCAACGGCACAAGCTGAGATCAGAATCAGGGCTGTCATGGTTGAGTTGCGAGCCCAGAAATGGTATTGTGAGTAGAGTGCGGTGTTTCCACCGCCCTTGACTTTATTTGCTTGAATTGCTGGATTGATTCGGCGCCAGTATTGATAGTAGAGGGATGGCAGCCGGTCCGGAGTTCGGTCCGGCAAAAAGCCCGGCCTGCGATGCCATGAGGGTTCCGTTACGGAGGCCCGTTCATCCATGTGATGCCGCTTCCGATCCGTGGTTTCTGTGCAATTAAATTTCAAGACTAGGCTGAAGGAAGACTCTATCGTGGCTTGGCACGAATGACCATATGATTGCGATTACAAACACAATCTTTGAAGCGGCGTAAAACAATCCGATCTCTGCTGGGGCTCCGGTGGCCTTGTCATCTCAATTTTATCGGGCCGAGGTATCAGCGCATAATACGATCACTATATTAAAGGCAGCGCGATAGGTCCTGCAGCAATCTTTTTGCCTCAGTTTACATCCATTGCCATTCCTCTAGCCCTTCCAACGCCTCATTACAACACTTGTTTACAGACAGTTGCAGAGGACTAGGTCAGGATGAATACGAGTCACAAGGCGTTATCCGAAGAGGTTGCCCTCCTCGAGGTCGTAAGACTCTACGAGGCGGTATCCTTACTCCTCTTGGCATTTGGAATGTTCTACGTCTGGCGTTCCCGAAACCCTGTCTATTATGGTGTCTATCTGGCCTCGTCAGTGGGTGGTGGCGTCATGGAATGGATATTCGACAGCAAGTATTACTTCCGGCTCACTACAGACGAACGGTTCATCACGGCATGGACCATGGCGGGCGAGAAAGCCGCGCTGGCTATGGTTCTATTCTATGCCTTCTTCTTTGGTATCCCTTTGGTCCTCCTCGACGACCACCGCAAAGCTCTCTACCAGCAGTTCGGATACTACCCGACATACGCCATGGTTGTGCTGCTAGGCGCCATCGGCACGCCCGCGTTCGAATGCACCAATACATACGTGGCCCACATCTACAAATATCACCAGAAAGACGAGTATCTGTTCTACGGGATGCCTTATTCCAATTTTTGGTTTGGAGCCTTGATGATGTCGCTTCCCTTCTTTGCTCTCGAGCAAGCGAGCATTTTGATCAACTTCATCTCACGAGCGGGTTTATCAGTTTGGAGACAGAAGATCCTAGCTGCCGAGATTGGATTTGCCAGCGTCATATCAGCTTTCTTTGTTGCAGCTACTATCAACGGCGTTTGGTACTGCCTCGCAGACGACGTGTGGACTGAGACTGAGCGGCTGTTCTAGCTCCTGGGCAGCTTCAGTACAGCTGGGTCATTGACTCTACACCTCGTTGCTGATTCTCATCAGGCATCTGGGTATTTCCACTGGCAGTTCAACGCGTGGCATTCAGGGCCGACCTGGAGGCTTCAGGGTCGTACCATAGACGCCAGCTCGACAAGGGGTCTCTTCTGGCAATCCGGCGTTTGGAATCAACCCAACCGACTGTTCCGGCGATGTTACTTATTGGGCTGATCCTTGCGGAGCTGTGCTGTGCCGCAGTCCTGCTTGCATCGGGGAATGGCAAACCATCCGGCCCGAGCCCGGCCCGAACCCGGCCCGGCAACAGAGTACTAGCCAGCGAGAGGCATGGATCAAGGCATGAATGGACAGTTGCAATGCTTGCGCCTCGGTTCAATATTTAAGCTCTGTGACTGGCCGTGAAGGACTACGCAGCGGAATGCATCCATGGGTCTATGGGCGAGTCCTTGGAAGACGACAAATCGAGTACATTACAGACCGAGCACATGGCGCCGATGAAACTGTCCAAGTAGAAGTGTAGTCATCATAACTGTGCTGCATAAAAATAAAACAGGTACTTATTAGTGTTGATACATTATGATAGAAACCCCCTCTGTTTACATTGGATATCAGATCCGATGCTACTTCGCGAATGTAAACATAGAGGTGTCAACTATTTCCAATGGTTTGGTTTCCGCTCCTCAATGCCACCTCTGCGAGACTAGTATCAAAGTCAAAATCCGGGGGAGCCGTGTCCAACGGGTGGGCTGACCATTCTCCTCCTCCTTATGGCTCGAATTTCGACCTCGGGCATCATCCCCCCGCATCTGCACCTTTGGCATCAGCCAGGGTTGGCATAAGCTATGCAATGTACCCCGCATTGCTATATACCACTAATCTGTGTCGGGTAGTTCGGTGCCGACGCATCGCCGATCCTGTATCTATGATTGCTCTTCTGGGAACCTGGAGACGGGACTGCTCTTCACCATCATTCATATTCTCTGGGCCATCCTAAATAACTTGCGGAGTGCCCAGCCGAGCTGCGTGCGTGGGCAGATACCACCTTGTGCAGAGAAACCATGACCGACCCAGACACGGAAGCCCGGCGGCCCGTCCGAGCCCGGCGGCTCATTGCTTGCAATTACTGCCGGACCAAAAAAGTCCGCTGTATGTCTCCCGCCACCTCAAGCTTGCCAGTGTTGCATAATGACTAATTCGGCTTGTCTAGGTGATGGCAAGCAGCCATGTCGAAACTGCGTCGACCATGACGAGTCATGTCAGTTTGCTACGCGAGGACGCGTGCGTAAGAAAAGAGCCGAGGCTTCCAAGGAGATGGCGGAGAGGTTGGCGCGGGTTGAAGCACTGCTGGCCGCTGGAACGAATCCGTTTGCTATCGACGCTCTGCTCCCTGAGCAGAGCGAACCAAAGGATTCCATCACAATCGGAGCCCAGGCTCCATCGAGTAAGCTTCCTCCTCAGGGGTTCTCTGAGTTACATCACAGCCCTGCTCACCATAACGGGGCAGTGGTTCTTGATGAGAGTATTTCGATTCAACCCGGCAGTTTGCACGGCCATAATGAGGCTCTTCCTTCCCAGACCCACGACACGGAGCGGCATGATAACCTTGTCATCGATCCGGCGCTCGAGGAAGCAGAGCCTCAACAGCGGGGAGAACCCAATTGCGAGGTATCAACCAGCTCCACCAGTTCCATGTCATCTTCCCACTGGGCCGAGGTCGACTACACGGGGCAATCATTGACAACTACATACGTGACTTCTCCAAATCTAGCGTTGGGTGTTGACCTGGTCCACGAGGTGTCAGCCATGAAAATTATTGAAGCTTCATCAAACACAATAAACGTTGAGAGCCAATCACCCGAGGTAAACAGTGTTTATAATGCTAGTTTGGTGAGTTCCTGTGTCTTTGTTCATCACGATAGTTGACCTATGAATTGTGCTGACGCTTTATCAGTCCAATGGAGAATACCATGGTCAGTCCCTTCATTTCACACACCTTGTCTGATTCTGAACTTTCCAGGTCCAAGATCGTTCTTGTCAATATGTTCAAAGTCCGGAATCCAGTGGGTTTCACACCAAACAGGTAGTCGGAAATTTGAACATTCAGCTGCTGTTCTCACAAAAGACATTACACGGCGATTAAAAATACACCGAAACGCCGCTGATGCGCAAGCCGCTGAGCCGAGTCCTGAGTTGGCGCGGAAATATGTCGCTGGTAAGAACTCCTCCGACTCAGCATGAGTGCCCCGAAGCGATTGCCAACAGACAGAAAAGCCTATTTCCGAACCGCTCGCGAAGGCGCTTTCAACATTCTCGACCGTGGTTGGTTTGAGGATCGCCTCGATGCGCACCTGAAGAACCCCAACGGCAATGATGACGCCGCATGGTATGCCCTGAGAAACGCCGTATATGCGACTGGTTCCCGGATAGCACTGTCCAAAAAGTCTCCTTTCAATCATGCCTTTCAAACGGCCTGGTCGTTCTTCTCAAGGAGCATGTCTGTCCACACTGAGTTGCTGTACTTTCAAACATCATTAATAGCTGTACAAGCACTCATCATCATGGTAAAAGCCCTGGATTACATACTCCAAGATGGACATAATTAAACTTGTACAGGGATATTTCTCAGAGTGCATTGGAAATCCCTGTCTCGAATACATGCTCTCTACGGTCGTCCTACGACTTGCATGCTCCAAAGGGCTTCATCGCCAAGCTGTGCCATCATGGAACATGAGCGATGACGAACAGAGACTCCGAAATCGTATGTTTTGGGCAGCCTATTGTCTTGAGAAGAATTGTTCCGCACGATCAGGGCGGCCTTCGGTAAGTAGATTCGCTCCAAGGGGTCAAACTCGAGGGCTGACAGTGGAACGACCCCAGATGATGAGTGATGACGAAATCAGCTGCCATGCTACTGACTGCACAACCGTCTCAACAGTTCCAAGTTTCGCAGATGCTCTCATTAGACTTGCCCAGATGGCCTCGTTAGTTTCAAGAAAGCTGACGCGGGTAGAGACGAAGCCCAAACCAGCCGAGCTGCTGGCAACTACGGTGACGGAGCTATTAGATGACCTTGCAACATTGCGAGACTATCTTGAGCGTCTTGTTGACCTCGACTCACCATTAGATCCGTGCGAGCCAGGAGCCAACCTGGACTTGCCTGACGCAATCTATCTCCGAATGTCTTACTACCTAATTGTCCTTGACATCCATACGCCACTCACATATCCATGGTCGCAGCGTGTCCTGGACCTCGCCAGTCATGCAAATTTACGCCATCAGGTCCAAGAGTCCACCGAGGTTGTGGTCAAAACGGCCAGGAACGCAATCTTGGCCACCCAGTTTGTCCGCGTGGATGCGACGACACCAATTCTGTAGGTACACACTGTCCTGTATGAAACGCAAACCCGCTAATTTATACCATTGTGGGATTCCATGGTCCGTTGTACGCCATTATCAATCTGTTTCTCCACATCATTCAGAACCCAGATGGCGCCAGCGTCCAGTCCGATATCTC